>NDXB01002819.1:110562-148623 GCA_002631895.1 Agapornis roseicollis
AGAGCCTATGTACAAGAATGCAGACTTTTGTAAGAGGTAAGATTTATCTCTCAGGGTGGAATCACATGAACAAGCTTCAATCTTCAGTCCATGTTTGGGACATAGGTGAATATAGCAGCACTAGCAATTAGTTTGTACTAGACAAGAAGGATCATTTGACACTAAGCTTTTACATTAAGATCGCAGGAAGCATGCCTGGACTCTCAGCATGAACGTGATCAGATCCATATGAGGACAGGGATATCAAATTCCCCAGCTCCCCACAAAAATGTTGTGATTAATCATGCTGAGAGTTGCAATTAGACCAAATAAAAGCAGCATGTTAAAGAAGCCAAGAAGGGGGTGATGTGAATGTTATTAATGAGCAGGAGTTTTTGGCTTTGTGTTGCTTTTTCAGCAGAGCTTGCTTGAAATGTGTCAAACAACTAGAACTGAGATAAATGTGAAATCAGCTGAGTGCACATTGCCCATGAGGACCTGAAATGAGTGCTGGGGAGAGGAAGAGAGATCATAATTACCCAGAGGAAAAGGACTAAACCTATGGAGTGAAACAGTTACTAATGTTAATTGTGACCATCATTGCACAGATACATGTGAGGTTTTGTATGTATACTGTACCTATGGATGGTTAATGGGATGGGCATTTAGGTTCTCCTTAAAGGAGGTGGGTCCAAAAGACCCCTTCCAAATCTGTGTTCCTGGTAGAGGGGAGGTGTACAAGGATGTGGGAGCTGAGATGGGGTGGGGAGGGAGGAACCCTCAGCCATTAGTACAGCACCATATTCACAAAGAAACGTCCCAAACTTAGTCTGAGTTGTATTCATCTGCTCTTCTGGAGCTCTTCCATCAGCAGAATCATAACTGCTGATTACGATCTACTGTAGCTTAATTAAGTTATTGTACAATACCTTTTCTGAGACTTACTTAAACTTTGACAGCACCGCTTTATCTGACTTTCTCTGCCTCTTCTTCTGTCAGTTATAATCCCTGTATTGGATGGGGTTTATGTTGGTTCTTTCCAGCATGTTTTATAGCTATACAGTTTTCTTTATCTGTTTTTATGCTGTGTGCTTGCAAAGATTTATGAGCTGAAGTATTAGATGCAGAGCAAGAAAAGGAAAAACAGAACTAAAGCTCTTAAGATCCTGGAATCCAAGCACTGAAGGAATTAAGTGTCTTTAAGAAATGAGAGGGAAACCTGAACTTGAACATGTATGTAAAATACATGTGCTCTGGCCTCTGTAAAAGAGCAGGCTGGGACTGCCATCTGTGCCCTGTGGTTTAGGCTGAAGAAATTAAACTGACAGTAGGGGACTACTCAAGAGCTGTTGTTCACTGGCTGCTGGAAGTTACTGGCTCTATATGTGCTTGTAGAGTTGGGTTTTGAAGGGTATGATTAAAAGTCATGCAGAGTCATCCTCCATTAAGTGCACAGCAGTGAGCAATATGACCAGGCATTTCCAGAGACTGGGACAGTGAGACACTGCAGATGGATAAGCTGGATTTTGGAGGGCATGTTACAACTGTGGGTGAGCTGGTGTTGAGGGGACTGTTTCTGTGTGCCTAAACCTATCTCTTTCTGTTGGTTTTCAAGAGGCTGAACCTCAGTCTTGGACGAAAGGTTTAGTCTTAACCTATCTCACCCACTGGGATGGGATACTGCCAGCTGACAAGGCAATCACTTCTGAATTGGTGTTTGTTGAGGTGCAAACCTGCTTTGCTTGTTGAGGACAAGCTGTGGCACTGCCCTGCCATGACTGCCTCAGTTGTTGTTCATTGCTAGCCCTCAGAAACTCTTTGCCTGCTTCTACATTCCCTTTGCCTCAGCCTCAGCCTCATGAGTGGCTTCCTTGGCCTCAAGGTCAAGGTTGGCACTTGATCGTAATGGGGTTTTCATCATATTTATTAGGTGTTTGTGTATATCTTACCACTCAGCCTTTGAAGCTATTCTCTCNTCTCAGCCTCAGCCTCATGAGTGGCTTCCTTCGGCTTCCTTGGCCTCAAGGTCAAGGTTGGCACTTGATCGTAATGGGGTTTTCATCATATTTATTAGGTGTTTGTGTATATCTTACCACTCAGCCTTTGAAGCTATTCTCTCATGTACCTGAGTCTAGTTCATTCATCTGCATGGTTATTGGTTGTATTTGAGTATTATGTGAGTCTGAATGGTGTGGTTATTAATTTGGGCTTTTTTATATAGGGCTTTAAAAATCAACTCAGATATTGTGGAACATTGAGGTAAGTGAAGGTTGAGTACTCCAGTTCATGGTCCCTTCCCAGCCAGGTGGAGCTGGCAAAAAACTTTTAACTGTAGAGAACAAGTCATCTGCACTGTTCTCCTGCAGTAAAAGCAAAGGACTCTTGCCTCCCAGTTATAAAACCCCAGGTTTCACAGTTTCTAGCTGAAGCAGACCAATAATTTTCATTCTCTCTATGGCAGTTATTAAACTCTTGCAAGTCCTCACTACTCAGCATTTTGTTTCAGTGACTGTATCCTGTACTGCTTGTCTGAACCATTGCTCTTCATGTCACCTGATGCAGTCGAGTATGCGCTCTGGTACTTGGTGTTGGGACTGACTTTACCCAACTTGCAACTGTCCTCGTGTCTGCTTACCAGTGTCTCTCCTCATGCTTGGGTGCAGCTACTTATCCAGTCTATCTCCAAAATGCTCATTTTAAGTAAAGCAATATTAATTTAGAGCAGATGCTTAAATGCATCTTAGGGAAAATTGCTCTTGACTGTAGACCTGTCATCGCTTCACTCACAGGCATGTTTTTCCTTGCTCATGTGGTGACCACCTGTAGCTGGTGGTAACATGCCGAGGACTTCAACCTCTGAAGTCCAACCTCTCTCTTTGTTCTTCACCTCATGAGATTTCTCCCTGTGATCTGGACTCTCACATGTGCATGGAGGCCATACAGACCCATCTCCCCACATTTCTTTGTCTGAATACCAGTGTAAATCCCCATGACTACTTTCTTTCTAAGAAACATGTTATGATAAGGGTTTGTCAGCCGTGTCTACAGTAATGTTTGCTGCCTTACTGACTGTCATCCAAAAAACAGCTGATCTACAGTGCACTGGCTGGCCTGTCTCTCAAATACCCAACACCCTCCCTCCAGCCTCCCCAGTTTCTTGTGTGGTCCTTAGCCTTGTACCTCTTCCTTGAAGTTCAGCTTATGGAATGGTCCTTCCTTGCCAGGGCAGCTCTAAGGATTACTGGCATTTGTGAGATTTCACCTGGTGTCAAGGAACAGCCTTCAAAGAAGGTGGGAAGTAATGTCGTACCCGATATAAAAGTATGGGAATGGCTTTTCAAAAGATGCGAGTAGGAGCCCAGGGACTTCAGGGCCAGAAGCAAATGAGAGCTGCTGGGTGTTGCTTTTTACAAAATGAGTTGGCTTTTATTTATTCTTGTAGTTGATATAAGTCAAGGGTAAGGCCTGGAGTTTTTAATCAATGTATTGGCTCTGTGCTCTTCTCTGAGCAGGCCCATAAAGAGAGTGGTACTCTCCCTCCCTGCTATGCTCACTGTACCAATAGCTCTGCTGTCTCAGCAATGATTAGATTAGATTGTTTCATTAAAAAAGCAGAGGAAATAGGCTTTTCCCACTATCTTGTTGATATGCATCAAATTCAGGGGGAAATCGGATGCCAAAAAATGTCTTGGGGTTTTAAGAGGCTATTCTGATGGAGCTTCCATGTCAGGGTTAGGGTTTTGTTTGCACAAACATCTGTGATGCATCTGCGGTGTGTCTCTCCTGGAAATCACTAGCAGATAAAATTCTTGGTTACCCATGGCTTTTGTCCTGAAGAGGCTCTGTCCAGAGGTAAATCCAAAGCCAAGAAGAGCAGGTTTGCAGTTGATGCCTTGCCTGGAGGCTGTGAGGACTCTGCCAGGAGAGAAAGTAGGCAGCCTGGATGCATTGAATCAAAAACACAAGATGGAAAGACCACCACCTGAACCTTCACATGCTCAAATCTGGCTATCTGCCCTATGGCTGAGCATGGGATTTTGCTGGGTGCATGTGGTTCAATTCAGCTCTGTCAACCCAGCCTTTACTTTTGCTAGCTCAGTGCTCATCATGTGGATGATGCCATTTGCTATTCAGGGTATTTCTTTTCTATGCTAAGTGTAAATACCAGTGTCACAACATCTCAAGCAGGCGGTGATGTCAAGAGATGTGGGTAGATGATCTTTTCTTAGGTGTTTGTTTCTTTTTTGCTAGCTGTCCTGGGTGTTATAGTGGGAATCATAAGATAAGCTGGGCTTTGCTGTGGAAGCAGAAGTGTGAGGTTGTCCTAGACCCATGTCCAGGAGGGCATAGGGGAACGAGGCCCATGAAGGGCAGCTAAGTGAAGCAAGCCTGTTGTCAGCAATCCAGAATCCAATGGTCAGTGCTTGGAAAATTAAAAGTGCCTTCAAAACCAAAAGAAAACCAAACCCTACCTGTAAACTACATAATTTGGTTCTTCTGAATTCACAAGTGATAAATATGGCTTCTGAGGCCCAGCCAATGTGCATCTAGGATATGTTCAGAGTTGTCTTTAGTCCAAAAACTCACTTGTTTTGGGCTTTTTTTCTTTGGCTAACTATAGAGAACAAGTCATCTGCACTGTTCTCCTGCCATAAAAACAAAGGACTCTCGCCTCCCAGTTATAAGACTCTTGCCTTCTCACTTGTTTTAGTACTCTTGTTTTGGGCAGTATCTCATGTCATACCCTCCTCTGCGGTCTTCTGATGTAGTACCTTGTCTATGCCTGCGATCTCTTAGTCATGGTTATCATCTCCACAATGAATGCAGCTCCTCTCTTCGGAAGTGTTGAAGGAGATTTCAAAGCAGTCAAGGAAGAAATGCAAGTGGAAATTAAGTCAGAATAACTTTCTACCCAGGAAGCAGGCTCTGTTGGAGCTCTATGGCTGGGTTACCCCCCCAGCTCTGAGCTGCTGCACTTTATTAACACTGCTCTCCAACCCTCTCCTTTGCACGAATTTGCTGGCTGCACCATTGCACATATGATCTCATGTGGTCAGAGATCCCACAGCAGCCTTGATTTTCATCTGACCCATCATATGGGAGAAATTTAAGATAGTTCAGGTTTATCCATTCTGTGTTTTGGCCATCAGAGACTGCTGGTGCTGTGGTGTGAATTACAGTAAAATAAACAAATGTACTAATTGCTGCTTCTTTACATTGGAAATGATTCTTACTTATGAAAACATCTCAATAGGTGTAGAAAGGAGATACATAAGGGCCAGAAAAGGCAAATCAACTGTCTTAATGAACCATTAGCACAGAACTGTTAGAAAACCTACAATGAACCCAGATGAAGTTCTCATTTTGGCTTTGGTGCATTTTGGGTAAAGCTTGTGACCAAGCTTGTGACAGCCACAGGAGTGTTGGTGAAATAGTATGTATAGAAGTGGAGGAGAAGCAAAGCGAGGCCGAGGTAAATCACGTTTATGCTGTGAAGGAATTCACACCCGCTAGAATTGTATGTATGGCTGTAACCACGTTCTGCTGCAGCACACGAGCCAAAAAATTGACACAAAAAGAAATGATGGGGGGGAAATGCTAATCACCATCTTTCCTTTCATGTAAATGTGTTAATGGTTTAGTAAGTGTTTCCAAAAATGTCTGTGTGGGATTAAAATAGAAACTGTGGCCAAGTTTAAAATGAGCTCTTGGATGGGGAACAGACAGTAGTGTATATCCTGGTGATACCGCTCTCTCCCAGGCACTGGGAAACGTGCAGATGCATGGCCAGGACAGCAGGATGGAGATGGTGAAGTGTTTGTGTTGGGAGCTTTCTGTTGGCTGTTTGGAGAGCTTGGTCATCCCAGTATGTGGGAACAGCACTCCACATAAGCAAAAAGTACCACGTATTGAAGCATGCAAGGGTTGCCATGGAAATTGGGAGTTGTTACTGAGAGCAGGAAAAACATGAATGATCTGAAAAAATATGGATTGCTGTAGCTTCCTACCCTCTGCTATGCAAAACCTATCGCAGATTGTTTAATTCCTTGCTGGCAAGATGTTTGTGTGTGCTACTGCTTCAGCTGCATAGAAAAGCAGGTATGCAGTTGTATGCACTTGTATGCACGTATGTGGTGCATGTAACACACACTCTTTATGGCAGCTTTTGGCTTTGGCCAGCTGGTCAGTCCAGAGGAGCTATGAGCTATAACCAGGACATGGAAATCAGCTGGGAAGCCCTGATATGAGTCAGAGCAGGGTGTGACAAACCGTAGGCAGCAGTTCCCGCATTATTCATGTGTAGCCCACCTGGAAGGCTTTTTCAGACCTGTTCCTAGGGAACAGAGAGAACCAGGAGGCAGGGCAGAAACCTGGGAATAGTCTCCACAAACCACTGGTGGCTGGTGGAGGATGTTTTCAGTGCAAAGCCTGGGAGCAGCTCCTGCACCACCCGCAGCGGTTGGGGAAGCACACCCACAGCAAGAGGGAAAGACTGAGGAATTGGCTGAAGTATGGATCAGATGGAAGCCGTGCTTTAAATGGTGTAATGATGGATGGAAGGAAAATGTTATTTTGGAACGATAAGTTTAAATATATATAACAGTAACGAAGGCAGGAGGTCTGCATTGGAAATGCCAGCATGCTTACTGCTTCCAAGATTTTATTTTAAAGTCAGGATACTGGAAATGCTGTTCAGCATGTTTCCAATGAGCTGAAATGCCCCCTGGAAGTGCTAAGGACATGTTTACTAAGAAACTGTATGATAGGTCTTTTTGGAGGCTGTTTGGAGCTACTGGCAGCTACAGGGGTCTTATCTTTGGTGGCTCAACTCCGTGCAAAGCTACACAAAAGACAAAGCCCATGGCTTGCACCAAGCTTGTGCTTCAGCAGAGACATACTGTGCTATAGGGAAGCAAATTTGCATCTAATGCTGCTTCTCAATTGTGTGAGCCTGCTGTACAAAAGACTTTGCTCTTTTTTAAAAAGAACCAACCAACTAATGCCTGCCAAGGCGTTCTTCCTTCTGGTAAAAGAAAAATCAGAGGATTTAAAGTGACTTCACAAAGTGTGGGCAGCAGGGAAAGCCAGGACAGAGATTCCCAAGGAGCCTGGCAAGAGGCTGTGACCAGTCAATGGGGTCCTGGGCAGGGGTAGAAGGTGGCAATGCTTTATGTTGCATCCCCAAGGAGAGAGCAGGCTGCTTGCTCCTGGGACATAGCCATGAGCAGAAGTTCCAGAACTGACCAGACCTGAAGTTTTCCCATTTGCTGCATGGGGTCAGCCCCATCTCTGGTGGTGCCCTTAGATCAGGAGGTTTGTCCCCATTTCAGTCTGGTCCAGGGGCTGTGCTGCCATTCCTGGCTCTGCAGGGCAATATGCTCAGCCAGCCACCACTAATGCTGCAGCACGAGTGCTGTGACAGCAGGTGACCTTATGTATTGGCATAGAGGTTTTGCTGCATAGGACACAGTTATGGGGATGGATCCAGTGCTCCCACTAAGTTGCTGGGATATTTTTGGTATCAGTGTGACTAACTCTCTACTATTGGCTTCCACCTGTGAGCCTATAAACTAGAGCTGTCCATTTGCTACAGGTCTCAGAGCATTGTCTTACAAGGAGAGAATGAATTTTCATTTATAATCCATGAGACCTATTCAGCAATGGGCTGTCCTCCCCCTCCTGCTGCCAATAGACCTCTAAGTGAACAAACAAATGTCTGGAAATACAGGCAATTTAGCTTGGAAAAGGTATCATCAACGTGGTTCAGAGGTTAATGGGGATAGAGGATTTATAATGAATCAGGCCTATAAAAAAAGATGGGGAAAAAAAGAAAGGAAAGGAAAAAAAGAAAAATAATAGGAGGGGATAGTAATCTAGTTGACATCTATTGTTCTTTGTATAACAGCTCATCTGTATTCTAGCTGGTCAAGGGTATTACAAAGAAAATTCAAAAACACATGTGTGAGCGCACACACGCCTCTCTCTCTATATGTACATGTATGTGCACACATAAACTGAAATACAAGAAGGGATAAAGCCCCTGTAAGTTTGAACCAACAACAGCAACCCATTTATCTTTATTTGCTGCCAACATCCAAGCGCTGAACTCTCAAGGAGCCTGGATCTCTGCCATCATCTGTCCGTGTCTGATCTCTTTGGTAAATACGATGGCTGCCAAGAATGAGGCAAACGCAAAGCGCTCGCAGATTAGAAAGAAACACATGGCAGCCACTGACCTGCTGAAATCATAAAATACATCATGAAGTAAGAAAAGAGGGGAAACAAATCATCCTCTCAGGGACTGCCCATCTGCTCGCATAAAGCCGCAATCATTATTGCTAATAAATACATTCAGGCTGGAGAAGTCTGGGAATAATTTGGGGGGTGGGGGGGTGGGTACCTTTTTTTTTCCCTGTCTTTGGAACCCTCTGGAAATTTTCCTACATACACAAAGTGAGATCATCGACCAGAAATAGATATCTATCAATTGTGTCCTTTTTAATTATGGAAGGAGCAAGTCTTTACTTTATAGGTATAATTAAGAAAAGAAATGACTTCCAAGGCAGGATGGGGCTGTGGTGCTGGAAATGAACTCCTGTGAAAATTGCAGGTCCATGTTTTTCCAGTGAAGGATGGATATAGCAGTATTTACTTCATCTGAGATGCTCTGCGATGTGAATAGTCACTGTGGTTTTGCTACAATTTGAAGGGATAAAGGGGCAATGGCTTGTATTGGATGACTTTATACACGTTTTGCTTTGTCTTTTTTTTTTCCCATGGTGCTCCATAGGGATTTATCCAGATATTAGATTCGATGCAAAGACTTAGCCCTGTTGGATTTTGGATTTATTTATTTACTCATTATTTACTAGATTAAATTTGACTCTTTGAAGCCTGCTAAGGTGTAGTATATGTATCTTCTTAAAGCCCAGGGTTCAGAGGTGAACAAGGGCTGGTTCAAATGTGCAGGAGAAGGCAGCTGAAAACAGAAGCTACATTAAGAAGTTGATCAGCTGCTTTTCTTCATATTTTCCTTTCCCCTTGCTCTTTTCCATCACTGTGCTGAAAACCTCTGCTTAAAGGGTTATCCTTGAATGAAGATGCATATATACCACCAGTAGTTGATGGTACTCCATTTCTCACTAAGACGGTGTAGCTGTAAGGCATTTTGTAACTTGGGGTTATTTTCCTTTATCCACAGCAGGGGATGTTTAGTGCAGTGTGCCCAGGATGGATGGAGCCTGCTGATGGGTCTGTGAGCTGTTCCCATCACAGGGGTCTAACCGCATGTTCTGAGATGGAAAAAACATTTGAGGATGGGCTTTCCTTTGGAACCCATTGGGAGAACGTGTTCTGTGAGTCCCCATCTCCCATGGGAGTTATTACCACTGCACCCGCAGTGCTTAGGGAAATCAAAGAAATGGGTTTCACAGCTATTTAGCCGTGCACGTTGTTTACAGAACATGATTCAGGCAAGGCAAAGTTTCAAAACCACCAGAATGCAGAGAAGAAGGTTGATTATATGGGTTTATTCCTTCCCATTTGGGTAAGCAGCTGAACTTGCCCTCCATGGTGCCAATATGTCCGCAGCTCCCTGGGCCAGCTGCCTGTATGTGCATACACACAAATCCGAGGTGTTCCATGGCAGAGTTATGGTTGCCATGTCCTGGGTGGTTTGGTTCCCTGGTCAGTGCTCACATGCAGGTTGTGCATCATGGCTATGTAGCTGTTGAAGGAGATCTAGTAGTATGGGGCCCTGTGTCCTGTGTGGTGCACAGCTACCTTTCTGCTGTATATCAATATGCTCATGCCATACCTGGCAGTGTGCTGGTTTTGTAGGGGATCATTTGCTCGGAGCTGTTAGAACTAGGAAAAAACCCAAACCAACCTGAGCAGGCATTTTCTTGATGTACTACAAACCCTCATGTTCAGCAATGAGGGATTTTTAACCTTTTAAACTTTTTAACCAGTGCTTTTAACCTCTGATCAGTGTGGCATTTTGCCAGCGTAACCAAACCTCCTGAGTCTATTTTACCATTCAGTGATGTTAAAAGCTCAGGTTTTAAGAGGTTACATTTTCTGGGCTGTTCAGATGGTCTCTCAAAAGCCCATGTGAAACCTGTGCTGCCTGGCTCTGGGGCAGGATGAGGAAGGGGGCCAGCCAGCTGCCCTGAACATCTTTCCAGCTCTATCCCAAGCTATCCACATCTCCCTGAGGAGGAACAGGTTTTAAGCCTTATGGACCAAAACACCCCCAAAGTCATATCTTTCCAGTCACATTCTGGGGTTTCAAGAGTTAAAAAACCAGCACTGATGCCAGGAGAGACTCTGCTACAAGATGACTTAGCAGAGCCAGGAAGAAAATGAGGAAAAATTCCCCTGTTCCAAGTACAGACTGGCTCTGTGACCCCTATTTTCTGGGAAAGCCAGTGGGGTAGTTACATCTTGTCACAATGCGCTAATGTATATGTTCCTCCCTAGTATCTGAAATTGAGGATTTCACGCCTGGTGCCAAGCAGCTCTAAAAGAGGGGTTTCCATCTCTGTCGGCTGCTGTTTGTGATATGCTGTAGCGCCTTTAAAACTGCATGAAGGATCCCGGCTTTCCGCCTTCCCTGAATTCATTTTTAATATTACTTGTCTTTCCACTCTTCTGCTTTATCCACAGATTCCTCTGGGAGCCCTTTTGGTGGGTAAATCACAATGCAGACCATGGTGTCCCATGCTGCAGGAGGGGTACCTGGCTACTCTTGCTGCTTGATTATAAAACCAGAAGGTGTTTTAGCGTAATCTCCTGAGCATTTATTAGCACATATTATTTCCCTCGGATTTATGATTATCTTTACACACTTTGCAGTTGGTTTGTGATCTTGTAATTCTCCTGGCTTCTCCTGATGTTTAAGCTAACATGATGAATTACACCTTTGCTTAACCCTTTGCCTGCTGTTGGCAAGGAAAGCTGGTGCTCTCCTCCTCTCCTGTCCTGCAGGACTGGAATTTCTGGCTTGTGTTTTTAGTAGATGGCTCTTCACCAGTACACATTAGTTTGTGGTATGGCAGAAATTTAGTTTTTCTCCTTTACTTACTTCGTGCCAAGATTTTTATCCTTCATGACAATAAGAATGCAGCTATATAACATGAGCAGCAATATGTCATCTGCAGAAAGTAATGATCCAGCCTAGTTATCGTATTTTTAGTTTCCTCTTTATGGATCCCAGGGGGTGCTCTGTTTTGTTTTCTTCTGCTTTTTTGTCTTCGTTCCAAGAACAGTGATGAAATGACATAACTTATCTTTCTTATTCCCTCAAGATCCCGCGTTTGCATTCTTGCTGTGCTACAAAAGTTAAAGCTCCTTGTTCCCTCAGGGAATGCTGTTTCCCAGTTGCTCAAGCCTTCATGGGGCTGCATGCCAAACTGTGCTGCATAACATGCTCCAGCTCTTGTAAAGCTAAGGATGAGGTTTAGAAGGTCGGGGCTTTGCTCCAGCCCCCTCTTAGCGTTGCTCCTGAGTATGATTCTCCCTGGAGCTTATACCTCCAGGTTCTGGCTCCCACGTTGCCCTCCCTCACTGGTACAAATTCCAACTAAGCTGGGGACCACATCTGGGTTATAAATAATCCTGCACCATGGCAAGGAGCAAGAGTTTAATTCTAGGAAGTTCTGCAGCTGGTTTTCCTTTCCCACCTCCCAAAACATGGTCCCAGTACAAAAGCAGAAGTGGCGGAGGACTGTGTGTGTGAGTAGGGGCTGTTGTGCTGGTGGCTCTCCTAGACACAGCAAGGGGCACTGCTCCAGGGAGAGCTGCAGAAGGGTTTGCACTGGGGACACAACCTGCTCCCTGCTCTCTCATCCATATTTTACACCTTACCACAGCATTCATTATTGTCACAGATACAGTTTGCAGGTTGCTCTGTTAATCACATCACTGAAATGAGCTGAATTTCTTTAAAAGTAAAAGAAGAAAGAGTAGATAAGGTATTTCCTTTATTTGGTGCATAAGAACATCCTAAATGACCTAAGAGAAGACACTGATGTGACAGCAGTAGAGAGGCTTCACCAAGGGGACCTGGCACTGCAGCTGCCTGCATATGTTGGGGGCTCTGTGCCAGGGTGCTGCCATTGTAGCCCTTCTCTTCCTTCTTAAGTGATCAAATCATTTAAGGCTGCTAACTTGCATTTTCAGGTGGTGGTAGGTAGTTATTTAACCACTGTGGTTATAAATGGAGATAAGCTCCTTGGGACAAGCTTCTAGCTGAAAACAAAACAAACCCTATTAATGTGGGGGTACCAGACTTGTTAGGGAGGTGCACTCCAGTTCACAAGTGGTGTTCTAAGGTAAGTGAGATTGCACAGTTCTGACCTGAGGCAGGAATGGGATGCTGCAGCTGAGCTTTGCTCTGAGCAAGGTGTAAGTCTCTGTGGGCTGGCATGCACTGAAGCTGCTGCAAAGATTGCATGTGAAAACCCAACCGGATAGTGTGTCTGTCCTCTCCCCCTCCTCCCACAGCCCATTTGGATGGTTTAAGGGAAAGCTGATCTCATGCCAGATCACATGCTGATGAACCATGTTGGGCTGTTATAAAAATCATTGCATTATAAAGCATAACATTGGCAAAGGTTTCCTTCTTTAATATTGCATCCTGGTGAAATGGTATGTCTCACTTCTGCTGAAAGCAAATGCCTGCTTCGAGCCCCCAGCTATAGAAGCATATTCCCTTTCCCATATAGTTGTGATGGGAGATGGAGGTAGGCCAGAAACGTGGGTCTGCATTGTCCTCCTGTCCTGATGCTGGGCATGAGTGAGACCCTTGCTTCCTTCTGTGTTAAGGGAGGCAACCTTTCTTCACTCAAGAGTTTAGGGCTGCTGGGTTGATACACAAACCCACTGTGCTTTCTGTGGAAACAGAAAGATTTCTGCTTTAAAAATGTTAAATATCTGTATCAGCTGATAAACCCCAAGATATACATCTGGGTTAGAACCTCAAGGTAAATATATGGATCCTTAGAACACTTTACCTTCTAGCCATGGAGGAAAAAGTATAATGTGCTCTTTGGAAACATCTGATGATGTAATACCAAAAGCACTCTGTCAAAGTCAGTGCAAGGAACTTTCTGCTGATGTTGAAGCTAAGCAATGGCCATCTATGTGAAAAAGCAGGGCCAAATTCAAGGCACTGCAGTGTTGCGGCCATGAGCAGCAGAGCAGAAAATGAGGAGGACTTGGATTGAGAGGCAAAAGCCCTGATCTTCACTTGCCAAAGCCAGGAGAGAATGTTCTTCTGTGCACCCTAATATGTCTTAATGACCTCATTAAGTGTAGAGGCACTCAGCAGGCTGCATAAGTGGGATTCTGCCTCCTGGAGTGATAACCCTGGCTGGCATGGGACTGTGTCCTGATGAGACCATGGGTTCTTCATCAGACACCAAGCTCAGGGGATCCTACTCCCATGCTAGTGGTGGTGAGCTACAGAAACACTTCGGAGCTGGGCAGAAAGCTGTCCTTTGAGCCCACCCCACCCCAAGCACAGCCTTTAGCTGATGTGTCCTATTCACAGTGCAGTTTTCTTAGAGACCATCAGTCTGTGCCAGATAGTTAATTGTAGAACCCAAGCAATCTGTGACCTCCAGCCCCTTTTTTATTTCCTCTGAACTTGTGGTGCTGAACTTGGCAGAGGATGTCCAGTTTGCTTTGGAGAGGGCAACACAGAGAGACCAGCTTACTCTAGGAACAATCTTAGGAGAATTTAATCACTCTGAAAAGTAGGTTCATGCTGGCCAGTACAGCATCTGTAGAGCAGGCTGCTGGCACTGTGCGGTTCTGATGGGACAACACCAACAAAAGCAATAATAAGAACACAAGAAGACAGATCAGCTCCCTTGGCAGTGTATGAAATACCCTGTCTGTGGACAGGGCACAGCTGTAATCATACCAACTATTTATTTTTAAGCTATGAGGTCTAACGTTGTCTTTATAATTCAGCTTTGCTACAATTGAAAAGCAAGGTTAGAAGTGCACCCGGGGATCAGTTTGTAGAGCTGTGTCTGCCCTGA
Source organism: Agapornis roseicollis (assembly GCA_002631895.1). Lineage (NCBI taxonomy): Eukaryota > Metazoa > Chordata > Aves > Psittaciformes > Psittacidae > Agapornis > Agapornis roseicollis. Next base: position 124,593 of record NDXB01002819.1, read on the forward strand.
AGGAGAGTGATAGATTAGCTGACCCAACAGTGTCTGTGTGTGTGTGCATATATAAATACATTTATATGTATGTGTATTTTTAAAAAGCAGATAAACAAGTACTCCCTCCCCCCCCATACAGAAGTGCTCCCTGTTTGCTGCTATCTGTCCACTTTCCATGTTCTTTGACCAAGCACAGTGCTATTTTGAGCAAATTGGAGCATGAGACCAATAGAACAAACTGCAGTTTGCTTTAGCAAACATTTACAGAGGCAGAAGCCAAGTTGAGCTTCTCGATGCAAGAGACTATACCCCTATGTAACAAGGGGAGAAGAAGGGACCTGCCTCACAGCTGTACTAAGCCCTTTGTGGGGAGGCGACCACAGGGCTTTGTCCCTTTGGGCTGTGTGGTCTCTGTAGTGATATAAAAGACCATTTTGAAACATCACAGCTCATTCACATTAAGTAGGATGGATGTTAAAATCCTTAACACAGACCACCTTGTGCATCTTCATGGCCGCTCTGGGTTTGCCTGCATGGACCACCTGTCTCTTTAGATCTAACTTTATTCTTTGCTTACATTTTCCTAAATGCCTTGGGCAAACAAATGCAGTTCTCTTAATGAAAAATGCATATATTTTTGTTAAATGGATCTTGCTGTCACTGTGTTGCTGCTTTTTCCTCAGTCAGGGCTTGCTAACAGGCTGAGCTCCACACATGTGCTGAATCTATCATCTGTCACAAGTGTGCACTGAGGCATGTAAGGATCCGAGCACTAACTCTATTTCCTAGCAACCAAAGGAAACCATCACACACCACTATTTTTTCTCTGTCAGCAGGATTGTTCCAATTTATGTAACCTACAAAATGTGTGTTATCACCACAATAAACCATATATTCTGAGGTTTTATTTACAGCCAGATAATCACAGAGATGCAGCCCTGGTGCCTGATATGTCCTTGCTTGGGACCTCAGTTGGTTGGAAACCTCATAGAAATGTCATTAATGGATTCTTTGACAGCGGCACTAACCTCTTAGTTATTGAGGAAGGTAGAAAGTGGTGCGTTGCATGTCAGAGCATTGAAAAATAAATAAAATCAAGTGCTGCTGAAGAAGGGACTTCATTTACAATGAAGAAGTTGTAACTGCGAGCAGGCATGTGGGGCATGTTGAAAGGGACTGCTGGTAATGATTAACTCTCAAAAATGAGAAAGGTGGAAGTGTGAAGGGGTAAATCTGTTATAGGGAGTGTCTGATGGAAGCAAGGTTTGATGATGGCAAGCCCTGCCACCAGGTACCCGTGCTGTGATGAGGCTGAAGTTTTGGGGCAGGGCTCTGCCTTGCTGGAGTAGAGCAATCCACACCTCTGCATGGGCTACTCAAGACCTCTGCAAGAAATCAGGGTGTCTGGTTCCTGCAGAAAATGGCTGCTTGGGGAATCTGGACCTTGCAGAGTCTTTGGTCCCAGGCCCCATCCCTGCTGGGGGGGCCTCTCCACGTCGCTGGATTCAGCGGATGTCTGGGCAGGAGCAGGGTACCTCCTGCCAGTGTAGGATGCTGATCCAATTAACTTTTCTGGAAGAAAAAGAGCTTCTGGCTCTTTGGCGCATTCGCAAATCACAAGCAGCAAATGATTCAATCAACAGATGAATATCAAGCAACCTTAGTGAGCTTCTGCATCATGAGCCCGTTTAACAGCAGATTGAGCTGCAGATTAGTGAGACATTAGAGCACAGTGTGATGCATCACAGCGTAAATGGGAAGGCTGAAATCAGCGCAAGTTTCCTGGAGAGCTGCTTTATTTTCCTGTAATGCCAAGCCCATTATAGTCCAAAGGTTCTTAAATAACTCTTCCTGCAATAGATAATACTACAGACTATGGAAGAAAATTGAGGAATACAAAAGAAGGTGAAGCTGTGATGAAGGAAATATGATTTGCAGAGGGTTTAGTAGAGTGGGAAATCTGTACAGCAGGAGAGTACTTAGAAATTCATATAGACTCATTATGTGAACACTGAAATGGTGTAATCCAGAGCTGAGGTGTCCCACAGGACCCCTGCTCAGATTAAACACCCTTGTGACACCCTACCCTTCCTGCCCAGTGTGAGGAGGTGTACCTCACACAGCTGAATCCATCTCCAGCCTCCACAGCAACTGCGATAATGATGATGTAGTGGCAGTGAGTATCACATCAATTTTAGGTTTGACTAGTAGACAAGTCAGCAGTGCCAGCCTTACCCACAGCAATGTGCGTGTGTATTTTGACAGTGATGTAGAAGCTGCCCGAGCTGTGAGTGTGATGCATGTATCACCTTTGGGATGCAGAAAGGCAGCCATTGCGTCAGTTAAACAAGAGCGTGGTGGGCTGTGGAGTTTCTGTTTGCTCATTTGTTAGCTATTCAACTCGAAGTAGCAGAGCCTATTTACACATGTAGCTTATTATTTGAAAGTAGGCAGCATGATGCATAATGCGGCCTCCCAGTTAGAGCAGAGCATCATGATAATGATGGACAAGCCTGGGAATGTAAGGTAATGCTTATTTTTCTTGGCTGAAGCTGCTCTCTATTGAGATAGCAGCTTTGCCAACTGAAAATGAAGCAAAGTGCAGAAACAAACAGAATAGGTGTTGACACACATCCCTGGCACAGTGCTATGGTTTGAGAGAACTGGTTACCTGGCTGTCCCTGATGCTGCGGGTTTGCACTATGCTGCCTGCACCACCCTGTAAGCAAGGTGTGCATCAAAGCCTGCACCAAATTCAGACAACTAGTGCTGCAAACTGAAGCTCTGGCAGGTCTCTGAATGCTGAACTTCACTTTTGGTGGCGATGGGCAGCCTTCACCCTCCCCAGTGGCTGCTCTAAAGGTGGTCCCTTCCCCAGTGCTGGTGTGAGGGCTCAGGGGGGCTGTGTGGTGACCTGGGGGGGGGGGGAAGGGGGCAGCTTAAAATGACAACTCAAGAAAAACCCCCCCCCCCCCCTTCCACGGCGTTATTTTTAGCTTGAAGCAGTTCTCAGTGTGATTCACCATGTGGCCTGTGTATGGCTGAATCAGCTTGGGTGAGGATGTGACGCAGGGAGAAGGGAAAGAGATAGATGATGGGGATGGTGCAGGGGCTGCTGAAGAATCCCTGGCCCCTTCAAGAAGTCCTACTCCAATGAAACCTTTTAGGTAGAGCTGTGATACACCAGGATCTCAATTGCAAGGCTGGTGTAAGAGATCCCAATTCTGTTCTTCGTGCCTGTTAGCCCTGGGAATTTTCACTGATGCCAGGGTGAGGAGTGATGAGGGATGAGCAGCCACAGCAGCCCTGGACTGGGCTCCATGCCATGGCACAGGATCCCAGTGTTTCTGCTGGAGGTCTGGCATACTGAGCCAGTGTGGATTAATCAGTTTCAGTAGCAGGTCTATGCTAACACTGGTCTCTGAGAGATGGAGAACAAGAGCAGGAGCCAGTGCAGCCTGGGCAGGGAAAGGTGCAGAAGTCTGTGTGAGCCAGAACAAGTGTGTGGTGTTTAACATTATTCCTGTACCTACATGAGTAGGGGTATTGCTGGCTGTCCTGCCAAACTGCAGTTGTGTCTTGCCATAGTTACAGCCAAAACATGGCTGGGTCATAGCTGAGGGTTGGTGGTTTAGTGCTGTGGTGTTAGGAGTTTGCTCAGCTGCTGATTGTGGGGAATTAAATAGCACTGGTCAACGTCAGGAAGCTGGGACCTCCCTCTCCTTCTCACCAGTCTGTGCAAGCTGGATATTAAACTAACATAAAGGTAGTGAGTTTCTGGTCTAAACTGCTCCTTTCTATTTCTACTCCCTCTTCAAAGGTGACTGCTCTCCCCATGCTGTCAGTTCTTACCCTTTGCCAGGTGGGAGCCCCATGCTTGTCTTCCTCCGGTTTGGTTCTCCCTGCAAATCCTGGGCAGCCTGGCCCACTGTCTGCCAGCTTTCCAGACCAAGCTTCCCCCAGCATTGTGAGCCCAGTCCTGTTTTTCTGCTCAACGATTTGCATCACTTTTCCTCCAGTGAGTTTTGATCCCTGCAGGATCTCCTGCATTTGCCATCGGAGCTAGAACTGGTCCAAGATCCGGTCAGGGACATACCATCCTTACAGCTTCAGCAAAGCCCTCTCCATCACACTGCCACTGTTAGGATCTCCCATATGTTCATGATCAGGACCTGGTCTTGAAACTGCAGATAGTGTTAAATTTTTTGACATCAATTCCTCTTGATTCTGAGGATCCTTAAAATAAAGGATCACCCTCACCCTTTCCAGAACTAACCCTGCAGCACCTGGTCTCTGTGTTGTCCTCACACTTTTCCACCCTGCACAAGCATCTTTTCCTAGTCAGAGTAAGACAGCAAGTGTGATTTAAATTGGTCCAAATGACTGCAGCCATGTCCAGAACAGACAGCAGAGAAGCCTGTTAAGAATTAACCCTGTGTCCAAGCAGGGCCTGACACTGGAGGGAGAAGAGTCATTATCCATGAAGATACAAACTGGGAAGCTTCACATGTCAGGCAGGAGCCAGATGGAAAACATCAGCAGGAGAAACCTGTTCTGGCTTGGGTGGTTTGGCTGGGTAAAGCAGCTCCATGGCTGGAGGAGGAGAAGGCAAGAGGAAAGCTCTAGGGGTCCTGCCAGCCAAAACCTATTTCTTCAGTGGTGTGGATACCTCTGTAGTGATGAGGTGATGGCGATGAGGAGTGGGTGTAAAGAAACTTCATGCAGGGTGCTCAGGCCCCGGTGTCAGAGGACTTGGCTGTGGCAAAAAGTGCCTTTTTGTCCTCGTGAATACCTCATTCTTTGGACTACAAATACATTCAGCATCAGCCCTTCACTAACCCCTTTAAGCACATTTCAGGATGTTACATGGAGTTTCTGCATCTCCTCTTATCCCTTCAGCCCCCACTACTAAATTAAGAGCCTGCTTTGACACAACATATTTTGTGAGGGCTCTGGGGTGGTTTGGTGTTTCTGGAGGCTGCTTTTGCTTCTCACAAAGCCCAGGTGCCAAGGCCGGGTGCCTGACGAACACTGAGGGGCTCCTTCATGCCCACAGCGTTTCTGCTCCGCACTGTTTCACGCTAAGCGATTTCAGTGTGTAACAGCATTACCAGCTCCGGGTTTGTTGAAACAGTTGCAGCAAATTAAACTTTCTCCGGGGCCATAAGAGCATGTGTGCGCTTGGAGCGAGCGTGGGATCTGCCACCCTTCCGGGCGGCTTTCCAGCCCCTTGGAGCTAGCAGTTGTTGGACTGATTCCCTCAAGGATTCATTTACCTCTACTTACAGCTCAGCTGCTCGCTTCTCCCCAGGCTTTTGTAGATGAGGCTGGGTTGCTTTTAGCACACAGGGTGCGATGGGCAGGAGGTGACTGTGAGTTCCTCCTCCTACCTGCTTTTGTTTGCACCTCTTTTATTTCAGCTGGACATTCCTTTCAGCTGGCTGCCATATGAGGGGGCAGAACCAGACAGCAATTTACACACAGAGATTCTAGGGAAAATTGTATTTTAAATGCAGCTTGGCAGGCTGGCATTTGCAGAGAGCCAAGAAATAACACTGAGCAGCTCCAGAGCATGCTGCAACCCCACCTGTGACAAGCAGCACTTGTGCTTCTGGGGCAAGGTTGTGCAAAAACCAAAGAGCCCATTCCTCATTGAAGATATGACTTTATGCTCTAATTGCATCCCATTTCCCTCCCACAAACACAATATAGTCTGGATTCCCTCAAGGACTTTTGCAAGCTCTTCCAAGGAGGGAAGGATCAGCAAGGCAAAGTTTGCTGCAAGCACCACATATATTTTGAAGTGTTTCCATCTTGCGCCGATACCCATCTGTGTATTTCTGTGTAAGCATCTTCAATTCTAAGCTCTGATGTGCTAAAATATGTCCTAGGCAGTTTTGATGAGACACGGCACTCCTAGATACACATGTTAATGATAGGCTGACTGCCCAAATTGCTGCAGCATGTGTAACCTTGGGTGTAGAAAAAGTCACCCCACGCACTGTTGGTACAGGGCAGCTAAGCTGCTCTTCCCATCTGGACAGGGCACTCTAATGCAAAAAATACTCTCTTTATTGCATTTTCTCCCAGTACGATCTTTTCAAAGAAAGCCTGCATTTGGCATCTTTTATTCAGGATTCTATTTTACTAGTTCCAGGTGACCAATATACATGAGAGTGGCTTCCTTAACATAAAATAAATCCCTGCAGTCCTAATGGGTTGCATGCAGACGGTTGGGATCTGCCCATCCCCACTGCCAGGGCTGCTCCAGGCCCTTCCCTCTCAGCCTTACATAAGAGCAGCAGGCAGGGAATAGGAAGTAAGGAAGGTCAGCACCTTTGATATTTACTTCCTCAGGAAAGGGTTTGGCCAATATCCTTAATGATACAGCAATGCGAGTAAAAGGGCTCAGGTTCAATCCATTTCCAACCAGCTATCATGGAGCAGAGCCCAGATCTCTGAGGACATGCAGGGGCCATGGTGCTACACAGGTGCCTCACAGGCTTTCTAGATCTGAGCATCTTTCATTAGCTGTTTGTTCTGTTTCTGATGCTTTTTTGCCCTAAAGGGGCAAGCCTAAAGGGTTTCAATGGTGTTTTAGCATGATGCTTGTTCCAAGCTGCAAGAAGTGGAGCGTGGTGCAGGATGAGGCGGGATGCTCTGTTTGTGAAGGGTTGGAGCTGATGCTGTGTTAAGAGTTTGGTGCAGCCTTGGTGTGTTCAGGATGCTCTTACAGGTCCCCCTCAGGAAAAACAACCTCTACCATCTTTTTGGTTCTGTTTTCCTCACTAATTTCAGAAGTGAGTTGGTTATAAGAAAGCAACTTTTGTATCCCTGTCTAGCTCAGGGATGCGGTTTAAGCATCTGATAAGGTCCTCACTTGGCTATAAGCTGGCCAGGATTCAGCTGTGAGCATTCCTTCACACGCTGCTCCAGACAGAATGGTGTTGGTTGCCAGCAGCTAGGAGAGAGCTGGACATGTATTTAGGATCAAAAGCAGAGCACCAGCCCAGACAATATGCAGCAATTCAGTTTACCTTGGTGTGCTCTGGATCCTCAAAGAACAATGGCAAACTGCAGCCTACTCAGGGGTGTAACCTGGGATGTCACTGAGCAAATCTGCTCAAGGCTTTGGATGGTGAAGCATGCTTTTGTACCTGCATGTCTGCATGCAGGATGTGGGCTGAAATCCTCAGGTGACTTACGGGCTTGTCCTGCTCATCAGTGACTTTTCCAGCAGAGACACAATGATTCCTGGGCAGTTCTTTCCAAACCCAACTTGTTAGTTGTGCCCCAGCATCTCTCCGGCTTTGCTGCTGTTATTGCTGTTGTTAATAAATGGCTTGTGAAACACTGGGAGGCAAATCAATATTTTGGTGGAGTTGGGACGAGAAGCTCTTCTTTATTTCCATGGTAACTACTTCCAGTGTTTCAGGAAGCTCATTTCCCAGACAGTGCATCCGTCGACCTCGCTGTGCCAGGAGGGATAACAGGGCAGGTGGAGATAACACTGGGGCAGGAATGGTGTCGGTGTCCTGTGGATGTCTTCTCTGTATTTATATATACAGCCTGCTGACATGTGGTCCTGCATGGCACCACAGCCACACTCAGCAGGGAGATGGAGCCGTACCAGGAGGTGGTGCTGCTGGTACTGGTCACCCTGTGAGCGCCTCCAGCTGCTCTCCATCAGACCTGGCAGCTCGGATATCTCTGCTGCTGCTGGATCTTGCTAACAGTTTGAGCAGCAGTGATGCATCATGGGCAGTTGTGCCCTGCAGTGACTGGGTGCCGGGCTGCTGGCACACACAGCTCTCCAGCCCCTTCCTACGGCTCTTCTTAAGGACTGAGGGAGAGGATGTCGCTGGTCAATCCCTTCCTTCCCTGTTCTCTTAGCCAGGAGCCTCTAGCAGATGGTGGATATGCTGAGGAAGGATACACCTAATTACGTTTTATGCCCTTCCCTCTAAAGTCTCACCAAAGCATATTAGTTTACATGGGCTTCATACACAATTGGTTGGCAAATGAAGTGCAGCCACCTCTTGGGTGGATCTGAACATTTCCAAGCTGGGAGTGAAAAGTAATAAAGCTGGCAGGTAAGAGTGCAAGTAAAGCTGGATGCAAAAGGGAATCAAGACATGCAGTGAGAGCATCTTTTTGCTGAGAGCAGCATTGCTCCTCTGGCTGCTGCACTGTGCTTCTGTCCTCTACATGGAAAGCTGAATAAATACAGGGGGTTTAAGTTCAGAGGTCCTTGATAAACGTACAGAAAAGGAAGGTTTGTAGCTCTGCCTGAAGTAACAATACTAAGAACAAAAGAGTTTGGTTCTGGATCTGAGCATGATCCCATGACCAGGGAGTGAGCAAGTTCAGGATTCTCATCCCTGTTCCTTGGGGACTACTCCTTGCCTGCAATGCACCTAAGCCGAGGTGTAGTGCACATACCAACAGCTGCATGATGTCTTAAATGAATGGTGCTTTCCATAATGTATAGATGGAAATTTTTTGCCTTTAATAACAAGAAGGGTGGGAGTCACATTGCTGTGACAGACACTGGAGAGCTACAAAACTACACACAACCTTTGGAAGCAAGTGACCCCTAAAAGTATCCCATGCAAAAGTCATCTTGATTTTATTCAAAGCTTGAACATAAACAAATTCACAAAAGACACTTTTGGGCTGCAGTCTTCATGAAAGCTGGGTTTGTCTGTTGCTACTCCAGTCCTTTTGTAGGATGAGAGCCCTAGACTTTAATGTTCAGGTGGTCTGTTTCATAAAGAAGGTAGTATCAATTAAGGGTGAAAGGAATAAGCTCATCGAGTGTTTCTGTTCTTATACCTGTTCAATGTTACCTTTGCAGCAACTGAGAATTTCTTGCTATCTATCTACTAAGGTTGTGGTATCCCTTTCTGGGATGCTCCACTCAGGATCTCCATTTTTTTCAATGGAGGCTTTAAATAAATGACTTGAAGTAAGATTTAAATCAGTATGGTTGAGATAAGAGTGTTATCTTCCCTTCTCCCCTGCAAAATGTAGTCTTTTCTCATGTCTGAAGGCATCAAACTGCTGGGAGCACTGTGCCTGTCTGCGGTGCTTCACCAATCCACCATGGGTAAGGGACACTCACCAAAAAACACAGGACGCTGCATTTGGTCTGCACATGGGGCTTTCTGTTTTCACAGGGAAAGTCTGTCTATTTTAATTTCCTGACAGGAGGTAAACTGTGCTTGTCAAAACTCTTTAGGAAAAAGACTGTTCCTGGGAGCTGGATTTGCTGTAGCTTTGCATCAGTGACTTAAATGGAAGCCCGCAGCTCTTGCTGAGCAGTGTCATTTGTACTTCAGTTTCCAGGTCATACCCAACAAATCACTCCTCATTCATGAAAGGTGAAGAAGATGATACTACAGGCAGTAAACCTGTATGCATGATGATGGTATTTTACTACACTTGTACTAGTCTCGGTCATGGTCAGGTCTGCAGCTAGTTTGTAGCTCAGCAGAACCTACAGAAGTTGAAGGCTTTTCAGAAGTGACAGCAAGGACTCAGACACCCATGCACTATGTGAGTTCCTGGGCAGTGATGAGTAAGTTAACCTGGTAATGGCAGGAGTCCTCAAGGCCAGTAGGCTCAGTGGAAAGTTGCAATTAGAAAACATACGATTCCTTTAGAAGTTACTATTAGCATTTTCCAGGAGTTCTTGTGTGTGGATTCTCGGCAGCACAACCTGCACCAAGGAGCACCAAAGTGCTGCTAACATGAGCTCTGTTGCAGCACTCACTGGTGTTGGTCTCATTTGTAGGCACTGATCCATCTCCCTGCAGCAATCTCATCCTTTTAGTCACTGTACATGTGTGATTCTGCAGTTGGTCATGCAGCCCATGCGCAGCAGGGTCTTGGACAAAAATAATGCAGTGGTAGAGGGAAAGCTGTCATTAGAGCTTATGAGATACTTCTCCCTGTGTCAGGAAAGGAGAAGAAAGGGTTTCCAATAATTTGTGCTTTTAACTGTTTCTTCTTCCCCCTCTTCCTAAAACTGCCCATTGGGAATTTAGAGCAGAGCTGCACTGGTTACTGTCAGCTACAAAGCATTAAGGGATCATTGAGAAAATAAGCTATTTATTCATAAACTTCCCTTTAAATAAGTTACTTGTTGCTAATAGATCTGGTGAGATCCTGGAAAACAGATATCTGAACTTCTTGTGAAAGCTAACAACACAGGAGTAAGTGTTTTCGAATGTAACTCACCCAGATCCTTTCCATCCCATCTCCGTCCTGCCAGCAGGAAGCCTTCACACCTCCTTCTGCAGAAGAGTTTTCCTATGGCTAATTCCATGTGGCAGCCAGTATGTTAAGCTGTCTAGAAAAGGTGGTTTCGAAGTAAACCAGATCCCTCTCCTCCTGTTCCTCTTAGGTACAAGTCAGGATTCCTACCACAGCCATAGTGACAGCCTTCTCTGATATCCTCTCTGAGACTACTTCCATCTGGGTAGGCCGAGATAACGTGCTTTTGTCAGGCTGGTATCATCTTTCTAGGTTTGCTCCATTAATTGTTATAATTAATGCTTATTTTATTCAAAGTGTCAAATTGCTTCACTATGATGCAAAGAAGAAGTACTTCACTCTAGAAAACATGATGGTATATTTAGTTGGTATTGAGTTGCAGCTGCTACTAATGGATTTTAGAAACACAGTAATCAGAAAGAAATCAGCATAACATGACATGGAGATAAAGTGTCCTGACAATATTAAGTGACCTGCTCTATCGTATGACTGCAACTGTTTGTGTCATTCAGTAACACAGAAACAAAATTAATAATTCTCAAGCAACTTAAAGCAATAATAGTACATTTTGGAAAGGAATTCAGTGGTTTTGAGTTGTCAAAAGCCATTTTAGTTCTTGTCTCAATCCCAGTAGTTCGGGTCAGACCAGCAAAAGTTGTTCTTTGGCTGTTCTTCCTCTAGTACTTCACATTACATCCTCTCCCAGTCAGGCTTGGCATTGCATTGATGCAATCCGTTGCTTGATGGATTGCTTCACCTATGTTATCCATCACTAAGCCTGGCAAGGGTGAGCTGCTGCATTGCTGAGGCATGGGAAAGGGTGGCTGCTCCCAGGGGTACTGACATCCAGCACTGGGTGCAACCTGATGCAAAGCTTGAGGGAAGGCAAGGAAGTCCATTTTTCAGACCTGTTTGCTGCCATCAGCTAGCTGGCAAATGCAAGACTGGGTTTGTTCTAGTGGTAGAAGCAGAAATGAGTAAGAGATTCCTCTTGCTGCTTGTGTGTCATGTCCTGGAGCTCTCATTTCCAAGCCTGGAATTGTTACCCTAAATTTAATGTTGTTATTTTACTAACCTGAAGGAAAAATAATACTTTCATGCTGGTTTTAATCCTTTGTTTCAGTTTACCCCATGAGCACAAGCTCCCCATGCATGGGATGCAGAGGCTAAAATGTCCTTTGGTATGACTGGCTTTATCAGAGTCTCAGCTGAGCTGGTGAGTTATTCCCATCACAGGAAGGATCTGCACTGTGCCCTTGGCCATATGGATCTCAGCATCCATCTACTTCCCTTGCCACAGAGGTGGTGGCTGTGTTGTTTAAGGTCCTTTTTGCTCCTGTGCTGCAGTCGAAGTGTGAGGGTTTCCATCACTTTTGCTTGCCCAGCTCATCAGAAGGCAGCAACTCCTGGAAAAGTCCTGGAAATCAGACGTTACAGAGCAAAAACCTGTTTTCCCTCAGTGCATGACTGTGCAGGCAGCTGGTTAAGCCAAATGCTTTCAGGTAGGAGAAGGCAGGGCATTAAGTGGTGCTGATCCCCAGAAGTGGCCAAGTTTGGTGCAGATGAACAGTCATCTCATGGTGCAAAGACAGGCTGCCCTGAAAACCCCATCATGTGGAAACCAGCTCTGCCATTTAGCCAGCCAGCTAATTTCTTATTGCTTAACCTCCTTCAGGTTTTTATTGCAATCCTCTTTGGTGGGTTAACCATCACCCAACAGGGTTTTATGAACCCTGCCAGTTTTTCTCCAAAGCCAGAAACTTACTGTATTTCCTGATGCAGGAGAAATCTGGTAAACGAATCACCTTGTCACGCACAAGCCATGTCCTTTCAGCAAGCACTGTCATCTTTCTGCGATATCCTTTGCCTTTGCTGCAGTTCAGCTCATGCTTGACTACTTTGCTGAATATGATGGACTTAAACATGTGCTAAGTGCTTTGCTGAACTGGGTCTTTCTCCTGATTTATGCCAGGATAGATTAAAATAGAATCAGCCCCTTAAGTGGTCAGTGCCGTGTGTTGTCAACGCGCCGAGGCACTGCGTCTGCGCTTGTGTTTTAATTAAAGGTTCCACCTATTTACATGGAGTCAATCAATCTCATCACAAAAACGTCTTTGCAGTTGATTAGCACTGTACTGCAGACAAACGGCATTAAGCACAAATGGCTTTTTTGGAGAAGTAATTCATCTGCATGGAAATGAAAAATACAATTATTTTAACCGTTGCCATTGTGTAATCAATCATGCCCAGCTTAGCACCAGGCACTCCGTATGCTCCCCATGCAGGCAGGGATGTGTGGGCTTCTTTGGTTCTCAATTGTGATGTTGATGTTCACAGTGATGTGCGGGTACCCAAAGAGCCCCAGCCACCTCCCCAAAGCCACCATCCAGCTCTACCCAGGCCGGGCAGATTTTCTGAACCAAGGCTGGTGTTTGGAGAGGGACTTGACCCCCCTCAATGGCATTAATTAGATCATACATAGAGCAGAGATGAGCAGAACATGTCTTCACTGATAGATTTTTAGTGGGCTGAAGGCTAATGGGTGTTTTAATGGGAAAATGCAGCATTCCAGCATGTTGGAACAGCAATAAGGCAGTCTATGGGCCATCATTAATATACTCCTGGTGATTAAAATCACTCTTCCCTCAGACCTTCATCTCTCAGCATACTCCAGGCATTTATTAGTGGTCCATTATATGCCCACTTCTATCTTACTGCTTAATTTGAGCACTAATTAACATCATCGTGCCTTCTAAAACACAAATGGAAGTTGGTAGTATTTCACTATGCCTAGGCTCTGTTTGCAAGCAGCGAGAGCTGAGCTTCACCTGAAAAACCACCTCCATGGGCTCACAGAGCCAGTGATGGGAGAATTTCACCTCCATGTCCCATCTCCCAGGTCTCACGGTTATGGGGGATATTGGTGGGAAGCAAAACAATGACTTCATTTCCCGAAACACTGGGGCAGTAGCCAGCAGGACTGCTTAGACGTCTAAACACTTGCTTAATTATCTGACTGAACTGGGGCCCAGGGCTTGGGTTTGCTGCTATGAACTCAGCTTGCTTTCTCTGTTAGCCCAAAGCAGAGGGAAGGCAGAGCTAACCTAGAATGGGAAGGCTTACTGGTTCCAGCACTCCCCTGTGCTTATCCTGCCTTCTCAGGAAGGATAGAGTTCAATCAGCCTTTGAAAGTCAGTGAGGGATCCCCCTCCCTCCCCCCAGTGTCTTAAAATGTATTTCTACTGCTGCAGTTCAAGCCCTACCTCCTTCTCAGCAGTAGAGAGAATGAACATCATCCCTTTCTGAAGCAGCCTTTTATGGATCTGGAGATTTTTACCATCTCTTCCCTGAGGCTTTTCCTCTCTCTAAACTGAATTCTGCTCATTCCCTGTGCACGTCCCCATGGAGCAAGTACTGTGCTCCATCTCCTTGCTCCCTTCCATCTCAGCTCCTCCTGCTCGTTCCCACCCTGGGCACTTACTAGTCCCTATTAGTGTCACCCCTGGAAATATCTCCTGTTGGGATACTGGCTTTTTTTTCTATTTCTTCTTTTCCAAAACCAGGGCATTCCTGCCTCATGTTGTTATTTGCAAGTCCTTTTCTGCAGGGCTGCTGCCTAAGCACTCATTTTGTGTCTTGTATTTTTACAGCTAATTATTCTTAGTTAAGTGCTATAGCTTCTCATGTTGCTGGATTGCTGCCTGCTCTTTTTCATCCTGCTTTTCCACTTCTCCTACTAACTCTTCTTAGTGATCATTTGAGACTCTCTATAGTCTAATAACTTCTATTATTAGTCTTTAGAAACAGCAATATAGAAGACAGCCATTTTATAGAGTCCCCAATAGTTTGAATATTGGATATGAGCAAAAGCATTAGAGGGAAAACCTCTCTAATGGGAAGGGAATACTCTGCTCCCTCATGCTTCTAGCCCTTACTTGAGCTGTAATTCCTTCTCAGACATGCATTTGTCGCCACCTCCTTGGCATTGCTCTGAGAAGCAGGGGGAGGGCTGTGTGAGCAGGAGTCCCGCTGTACCCCAGCGCAGTGGAAGCAAAGGCTTTGCAGAAAGCTGAAACGACAGCACAACAGGGACAACGCCAGTCCTCACAGCATTAATACTTAAAAAGAATCTGGGTCAAAATCAGCTTTGTGCCGAAGCAGGCAGCCAAGGGTTCGGGATGTTGTTTTCCCCTTTGGGCTTGCTTCTCTTTGGCCTTTTGGCTCAGCCTGAGTGTAGTATTAGTTTAATATCTGACACATCCTCTGTCAGGAGACTTGTCGGTGCTTTTGCAAGAGATTTGACACTGTGTATATTTCTTCTGCTGCCTGCTTGTTATGATTCTTCCTGTCATGATCTGGGTTTTAGCCTTTGCAGCTGATGTATATAGATTGGCATCATGAAGCAGCAGCAAAATGAAGTCCAACTTCTCAGCAGAGATAAGCAACAGTGTGAGAGCGGAAGCGGGCTCAGGCTCAGCAGCGAGCACAGCGTTTCCCCTGGAAAGGCAAAGACAGAGAAGGTGTTGGTATGAATAAAAACTGGGTGCCAGGGAGAGGCTGTCAGTGACATTACTACCTGCCACACGTGTGTAAAGTCATCAAACAGCGGGTGGGCGGCCGTGACAGCCCTGGGAAAGACATCTCTATTAGTGCGCTCAGTGCCGCACTAGTACGAGGCTGCAGCACGTTAAGGGCAGGCAGGCTGTTCCACTTAAGGTGGAAAATGATATATTCAGCGATTGGAGTAATTTGATTTGGCTGAGGTTCACGGTGTTTTGGAATCTGATGTAAGTCTTCCTACTATTGGATACTGCCCCAGATTCCCAGTGCTGCAGCATATTGCATCTCCCTTTTGGGCTGCATGGAGTAAATGAGCTTCTGAGCCTGATGGTACGGATTTTGTACCCAGATGGGCAACTTCTCTCATTTTCTGTTATAAGCTGGATTTCGAGACTGCAAGAAAATACAGCAAGCACGGTATTCCTGCACCATCTGATTTATAAAAGCAGTCAGCGATTGCATCTAGTAGCCCTTTTTCTGTCCCAAAAGTATTCTGCCCATCCCTGATGAAACCTGCTTTCTAGAAGTAGCCTTGGCCAACACTGGTTTTGTACTGGAGAGGTTTCCGGGAGCAGGATATTTTTGTCCGGAGGGTTATTGAGGTGCTGCTTCTAGGGCAGAAATGTCTGGATGTGATAGAGTACACTGGCTCACGAAGACTGAGCTTGAGACCTGAATAACGTCAACCTAGATAGGCAAAGATACAGCTAAGCCCATCCCAGGCAGGTATGCAGAGCCCAGGGGGGAGCCACCATAGGCACTTGGAGGAAGAAGCCGTGTGTGCTGGAGGTGAGAGGAAGGAGCGCTGTGAATACTGGCTTAAAATGCATTCCCATGTGCTGTGTGCGCCGGCAGCTGGATGCTGTCTAGCTGCAGCCACCCTGTTAAACTGCTTTTCTTCCCCTGCTGAAACCGGGATTGACAGTTTGCACAAGCTTAATGGTTCGTGTAAGCATGGTGCTTTGTGCTGGGCTGCCGTGGGTGAAAGCTCGGAGGCGGCGGTGAGGCTGGTTACAGAGAGAGGCTGTCCTCTCCTGGAGCTGCTCGGGAATGGCTCAGCCTCAGTGTGGGATACCAGGGTGCAGTGGGGTGACAACGACTCTGCAACAAAGCCTGCCCCAGGCAGAGCTCGGTGAGGACATACATCTGGCTGCCTGCACTGCTAGGGACACTCAGGTTTTGTGCAGCTTTTAATTGCATTAATTTAATTATAGGGATTTTTGTGTGTAGTGAAGCCTGTGAGCATCTCCCTGCCATGCAGCTTCATCAGGGAACAACAGTCGTGCTTTTCTCCAAGCAGCTGCTATTCTGATGATTAGGTGCCTGCAGCAGAGCCAGGTCCATCATTAGACCAATAGTTCATCAATGGACTCTATTCACTGATGATGGTATCTGCCACTGGTGTTCTGGCCATGCTGCTGTGGCCATTTCCCCCATGAACTGTGCCTTTCCCAGGTTTACAAGGGGTTTTAAAATCAGGCTAACTCTCCTGGACCAAGGATGGTTGGAAGAAAAGATGAGAAGCTGTTGTGTGGCCCTGCTCTCTCCCAGGCCACAGGCACATATGTCCTGGTTGAAGCAGTGCTGTTAAAGGGTGTGGAAAGCTGTGCCTGGTTGACATGGGTGTCACTAGTTCCTTCTGTGTCATCAGAGATGAACACATTAGTGGGGTTTAGGCAATTTTAGTGGTCTCTTAGCTACTTTAAAGTTCCTCAAACTGTTACTGCTATTGGCCCCCATGGCTTGAAGTTTTGCTTAGGATTTGGGGTTTCAAGTTGTTTAATTCCTCCCTGTTCCCCACAGTGTTTTGCTCTGCTATCACTTGACCTCCATTTCCCTGCAGTAATAAGGTCAGCACATGGAGCAGCTCTGTTTTCCTCCCACCAGCGCTCCCGTTTTGCTAGTCCCTAGAGCTTTTACTGCTTATTCCTTCCGTTTTCCCACTTCGCACTGTTTAAAAACAAGGAAGCAAGAGCTCCCTGGAGTCAAATGCTCATTTGCTGGCAAGGACTGCCTGTTAATCAATTAAAGCTCTGCAAATGTGTTTTCAGCAGGGTGGATGATTAAGATGCTTTCTGTCTCTAATGCATGCCTGTAGTAGGCTCACCTGCATGTGAAGGACAGGTGTGAGGGCACGGAGGTCCTGCAATTCTGCTTTGTAGGTAACAAATACTGGTCTTGGTATAAAGAAGTCAGGGGTTAAGCTTGGTGAGGGAAGGGGAAGAGGTTTAGCAGATGCCAGTCTTTGCCTAATGGAGGTTAGTTCCTGAAGGTACTCTCCAAGGCAGGGTCTTGCCAATCTGCTCTAAAACATGTCCCCAGAGACCATCATAGGCAGAAAGAGGTCCTCACCAGGGCAGCAAAGGAAATTGGCTGATGTGAAGATATCCAGGAAGATCAACAGAAAAGGTACTGATGACAGCACCGAAACAGCATCAAAAGTGTGTTCATACCCAGGCAAAAATTAATCAGTGTCAGTAAACTGGGGTTCATGCTTGTGTTTTTGCACTCTGCTGTTACAGCAAACCTCAGCTGTGGGAAGCTGCCTGCCCTTCTAAACATCACTTTAACTTCCATCACTGATCTCCATTTCCAGGCATGAATTTGGCTCATTTTTGAGCCTTAAGCAGGGTAATCAAAGAGACACAAACCACTTGGCCAAAAAAAGGGGGCTGGGCCTGGTGAGGTGTGTGCTGTGCCCTTGTTGGGTCTTAAGTGTCCTCTACCAGGAGCCCATGGCATCCCTGTCCCCAGCAGGGCTCCAGGTAAAAGGTATGGTTTCTTTAGAATGTGTAAAACCAAACCCTTCAGTTGCCCATGCACTTGAGGATAATTAAAGCACCTCCAGAGACACTATTTTTAAAGCAAAATAAATCAAGCCAATTGGTGATGATTATATATGTATATTTACTATTTTAATAACAAGGTTTCACCCTGTCACTTAGTCCATAAAAAGAACTGTGGTGGGCAGAGCAGAGCCCTGCCTTGAAGCTACCACCAGAGAGCATCCTTGTATACTTTTTCCGTGGGAACTGCGCTGAGCTGGGAAGTAACCCATCTTCCAGCAGCCTAAGTGCTTCCCAGTCAAAGATACAATAATTGAAACGTGTCTATCAATCATGTTACCAGACAAAACAACATTGTTTCTCTTCTCTTTGTTTTTTTTCTCCAAAGTACTGTAGCTTGATCTGCTTAACAATGCGAACAAAGACGCCAAGTCAAAAATCCCTCTTAAATGTTTTCAGGTATAAAAGCACATCCTCTTTGGGGAGGGAAGGTGCAAAATTCATTGTTTAGAAGCACTCTAGGGGAATACTCAAAAGGCAGAAACAATGCCAAGAATACAGCATGTGTGCAAAAACCATCTTTTGGGATGATTAACCCCCCTCTGCCAAGAGTGTGCATGTCTGTACATCCATATCCCTGTCATCCAAAGCAGCTGATGTACATGTCCAGTGAAAACCCTCAGTGAGGGGATTTAGCTTGGATTCCTCTTTGTGCTTGCTTGGAGTATAAATGCATGCTAAAACTAGGTTTGACCTTTGTAATCCCAGTGGATGCAGGGGCAGGAGGGCAGGGATGGGCTGTGCCTCTATAGCACATTATTGTAATGAATATTTTCTACTGAATTAATGAAGTAAATGAGTTATTGTCTATTTTCCTGAGCATATTTTCCCTTTTGGCATCCAGGTGCTCCACAGCACCCAGCTGCCCAGAGGTGGAGCAGCCACCTCAGGGCTCCTCTACAGCACTCTAGGTGCACTTTGCCTTTATACGTTTCTCATCAATACACTCATCCCCAGAAATCCTCGACTGGGCCATGGCCTGTGTCCCTGTAGGTGGGTGACACCGAGGGCTGGGGCAGGAACAGCTTGTGGACTGTTCTATGGGCCACGTGCATCTGTGCTTTGCAGTGAATAGTTTCCCATGCTTCTTAAAAGCTTTAAAGCTGTTGAGAGCTTTTAAGTTGCTTCAGTCGAGAAAAAAAAAGCAGATTTGTTTCCTACAGGGCTGAAATGTGGCAGGTCCTCCAGGCTAAAGGGGACCTGTTGCTCTGGCGGCACCACATAGCAAAGGGTTCTCCAGAGCTTTCTGTTTTTCAAGCTGGGCTCTGCATTGTTTCTTATTTTGCTGAAGATTTTGAATGATTTTGCTCAGGTTTTTTTTGGTTGTTTTTTTCCAGCAGTGTTGCATTTGGTCTGTATTTTTATGTATGCAATTATACAAACTGATTTGGCAGAGGATCAGGTCTAAGGTTACAGTGTAGAGGAGGAGAAGCCATATCTCTCAATGCAAATCATTTCCCTTTCTCAGTCAGACAAGGAAAAGGGAAATAATTAAACAGTGAAAGGCACCAGCACTTTTATAACTGCTTGAGCAACAAAGGGGGAACAGCACCTTGTGAGTCACACATGGGGATGTCACTGGGGATGTTTCTGGAAGCTCCTGCTTCCCGCACTGCCATTAGTGCTCCCATTTGCAAACATTAATCAGTGGTTTTAGGAAGGTTTGAAATTAGTGGTCTCTTAGTTACTGTGTGTTTCCCTCTCTATGCAGTCTGCTGAGAATACCACAGTCATTATGGCTCATAGACACTGTCCCCAAGATGACTTATGCTTCTGGATGATTACAATTCAGTTAACTGAAACACAGTCATTAACCAAAATGTGGTCATTACATCCTCATACCTGTGATGTTTGCCACCTCCTCTGGGTGTTGTTCAAGTTCATTTGGGATTTTACCAAATACTTAGCAGGTGGGAGGAGGTCTTTGAGCTGCCCTTTCCCTGCTGTCGTCCAAGCTGTGAAAATGCTTCAGCTTAGGCTGAAAGTGGGGTTTTCCTTCAATCTTTGTACTGTGAATACAGAGATCTATGACAGACCAAGTGCATTTCCATAACTTCTTATCATGCATGGTTCTGGTTAGATGGGCAAAACGATCCAACCTGTGGTTGCTATAGTTTACTTTTCTTTGTCCTCCTTGCAGAAATTTCCACAGTTTTTGAGTTAATTCCAAATTAGTTGCAAGAAATCCATAAAGTTGCTATCGCTCAGTCATTCCTGGTTTCCTTATCAATATAATATGAGGATAAGCAAAGTTCAAGGAAACTGCCTACACGGGAGGAATGAACAAGGCAGCATTTCTGAACACTAGTTTTTTCAAAGCTTCTTTGTTCAGAGGAAGGGAAAACAACCTGTAAAACTTCATGCTGACAAAGTGAGCTGCAGATATAAGGCTATTGAAAAGAGTCATCTCTCCAGATGTAGGTTGGCATGTGGGTTCACAATTGCAAATATGACTTATGATTCATCCCAGAGCACTGGTGATGGGGAGAGAGAGTCTATATTGGGAGAAATGCTGAATGATGAGGGACAGCTCACAAAGTGAAGAACATGGAGAATGAGGTCATAGAGTTGAAATGCTTCATATTGCCAGGCACATGTTCATTTACTGAAGGAGAAGAAATTTCAAGTGATTTTCATAAGGGGCAATATTCATTTGCCAGCAGACAGGCATGTCTGGGTTTGTTTTAGGCTTCAAGCAGCATCCTACCAGCCTATTGGGTGCCTCTGCAGAGCACATTGCTGCTTCTGTGGCCCTGGGTGCCTTCAGAGGTACAACACAACTATGTCTGGAAAAAAATTGGTCCTGCCCAAGAGGCATTTTATGCCAAGTGCATGGTAATTTTCAGAAAACAAGTGAACAGTTACAAGGCTCCTTACAAACAGATTGTGATGTAAATGTAAACCCTTGTGGTTCAAGCTATGCAACATCCTCTGATCATCTGAGGTGTAGGAAGGTTTTTCTCTGATTTTCACCTTTTACTATAACTTTAATCTAGGAGGCTGCTGCCTTGTGAAGAGGTGCTGCTTTAGAACTAAGATGCAGGGTGTGGAAAGCCGTTAGCTTGATCATTTTGGCATTTCCAGGGGTGCAGCACTGTGCACTCACCTTCAGCAAAGATAGCTCTGCACTACCCCTTGCCTTTTGTTTGATCTTATTTTGAAGACATTTCCCCCCACCTTGAGTCTCATCAAAGATGAAAGTCCAAAAGACAGCCACCCTTATTTGATGCTCTGCCTTCAGAGGACCACCTTGGCATGCCAGCAGCTTAGGTAAGTGGTGTCAGCCAGCTAGGGCATGTGTCACCTTTGGGAATGGTCAGCTGGAGTGAGAAGAGAAAATGCTGCTAAAGGGAAGAATCGGGGCAAGTCACCTGGGAAAAGCAATGTAGGCACTTTTACTGGTGGTGGTGTAAAGCTTTTGCCTCACTTTTGTAGCTGCTCTGAGCTTTGGGCAGCTTCCCACCATCCCAGGACTCTGCTGTCTGGACCTCTTCTGCCCCAAGCCAGAGGGATTACCAGCTGCTTTGAATACTCTCACATAAAGCAGAGTTAAACTCTAAACTTCCATCTGTTCATAATGAAACGCTTTCACTGGCTGAATTTGACTAATTTAGTGATCACTGTTGGGAGAGAGCAGTCTCTTTGAGTCCTCCAGCTGGTCCTGCATGGAAAGCCTCTTGCCTTGCTGTAAGGGGCTGCAGTCATTTCCTCTGTGTTTTTTTATCCAGTTTTGTCACCATAATTCAGCAAGTCCACTCTGGCCAGCTGTTCCCCAGGCCTCCTGGCCCGCATTGCTTACACAAGGCTGCTGGTAAGGACGTTGAATCAATCCTTCCAACAATTTTGCATCTGTCCTCGGCTCTTGGAGTTGTTCCAGCTGTCCTGAATATATAGCTGATAATTTACGAACACCCCCTGCAGTGATTCACTAACCTGTGAAACCTCCTCACTGTGCTCCAGTTTCTCACTTCCCAGGCTGGCGACAGTCATTGAAAATATTGTACAAGTGACAGTTCAAATGAATTAGCAGTAATTTAAACTCTTGGTAGCAATTTACAGATAAGCTGGGTTTTGCCTGGTGTTTCCTTGCACAGCAGGATGTGGATTTCTCTGAGATATGATGTTATCTGAAGGTCTTCTTCAGTGAAAGCTGTCAAACATCCGGTGGCAAGGCAAACTCTGCAGTGTGGACAAGAGATCCTGAAATGGTGCTTGAGAGAACCTTGGAGTTGTTTAGCCTAGAGAAGATAAAGCTCTGGGGAAACCTTGCTGTGGTCTTTCAGTACTTAAGGTGTGCTTGTAAGAAAGGTGGGACAAACATTTTAGCAGGGCCTGTTGCAATAGGACAAGGGTTAATGGTTTGAAACTAAAAAAGGGGAGATTGAGATGAGATATAAGGAAGAATTTTTTTAGGATGAAGGTGGTAAAACACTGGAACAGGTTGCCCAGAGAGGTGTTAAATGCCCTATCCCTGGTAACACACAAGGTCGGGTTGAATGGGGATCTGAGCAACCTGGTCTAAGTTGAAGAAGTCACTACTCACTGCAAAGGGCTAGGACTAGATGATCCTTCCAATCCAAACCATTCTATGATGCTGCATCCCCAGGGAGACAAGATAGGTCATGAGGAAGCCCTTTCAATGGGTTCCTTTTGCTCACCAGTGGCTCTTCTCTTGGGCCCCCCTGACTGCAAATATTGTCTTCTCTCTTTGTCATTTATTGAACTACAAATGTGATCCCTGATTCTTCTGGACTAGTTTCATTCAAATACTTCTCCCCATGCTGTGCCATGCTCTCTGCTTGCTGCGTGCTATTGTGCCTATCCCCCTTTTACTCCTTCTCTGGTTTTGGCCTCTGCTTTGCAGAGGCATTTGGCAGATAGCACAGTGAGGAAGCTCCAACTTTGCCCTCTTTTATATCTCCAGATAGAAATAGAGATGAGCATGCAGCAGCTTCTTCTCCTCTGTGCCTTGATATTCTCTTCCCTTCCAAGTGACAGAAAAAGTCTGGCTATAGCTTTCTGGATGCTGTACTGTCTCTTAAATCCTCCCAGAGATGCCAAGGCATTGGTCCACGCTGTAATCACTGAAGGATTACAACCAGTGTCATTCCATATTAGTAGGATTATTAAGTAAAATTGGCTTACAGGATCCAGCATGCTGGCAGCTTACCCCAGCTGAACAATAGCTGCACGTCCCTTCTGCACACCAGCCCCTGTGCTGCCTTTCTGCCAGGCTTTCCATTGATTTTAAATTTCACTATTCACTTTTAAAGCACTCAGGGGCTTGGGGGTTTCCTACATCATTGATTTATTGCTTTCCTGAGAGCTAGGACAAGCTTCAAGACAAGCTTCAAGATCTTCATCCATCAGCTTGTTGTCAGTGTCAGGGTTTTGCACAGAGATTTCAGCAATGAAATGCTCTAGGGCCAGCACTGGTGCTGTTCAGTCAAAATCTGAAGGTTGTTTGCTCATGACAACTTGGTTCTGCTCATCATAAGGTGTCCTCATTTCAGAGCAGACAGAGGTGGCTATTGCATCATATTGAACTCCCTGCTGTTGCTGGCACTGTGGTCATGCGTGGTGCAGGACAGGTTATAGAAAGATGTTGTCCAGCATCCTCCAAATTTTGTGGAAACAAGTTTTGTCCCTTATGTTGTCCCCAGGTGCCCAGCATGAGTGGAGTGCTGAGTAGCGTGGAGAGACCCTTTTTCTGAGCTTATTACTTCCATTTTTCAGACTTTCTGGAGGGAGAGGAAAAGCACCAGGCTCTCGCAGCCCTGCAGTCACCACATGAAACAACTCTTTGAAAGCTTCAATCAGAGGGGTGATGTTGCCGTGGGAAGGCTGACAAAGGATATGCGAGGTTTGGCACTGCAAGAGAATACTGTGCTGTGGTGGGCACCGAGAAAAGTAGGTAAAAGTGCTGCTGCTCCATCTCGGGCTTATCTTTAATGAACTTCCTGTTCTCCCTTTTACATTACTGGGATGTGTAACTTGGTTTTCCTTATTAAGGATGAAGTAATTGGTTACAGCACAGGGTCTGTGTCCATTAGCACGTCTGCTCAAAGACTGCTTGTACTTTCTGATACATGCTCTGAGCACAAGCAACGTGTTTGTTCCTTGTCTGTGCATTATCTAATACACCTCATCTCCTCATTTGAATTTTAAACAGAAAACTAATAAAGAAGATTATTGTACCATGACAATAACAATGCTAATTGATCACCAGCACAGCAATATCTTGGGGATGCTTCTGGAAGTTGTGTTGGTGAATTGTTCACTAACTGCACAAGGGCTTTTTATTGTAACAGAGTTCCTGCCTTGGATAAAGACCCCCCCCCCCCCTTGCCTTGGTCAAGCTTTAT
>NDXB01002819.1:148712-213917 GCA_002631895.1 Agapornis roseicollis
CCCCCTTGACTTGGTCAAGCTTTATATATTCATCTGCAGTATTAGCACATAAATTGGTATAACTAAGTGTGGTCCATTTTTATTCTGACTTGCTACTACCACAGCAATAACCTTTGCTCCTGGCTCCGCTTCAAGGCTAAATACTGTGCCCGACCCATATTCGACCTGTGATCCATGATCATTCCCATTTTGCCCAAAGATGACCCAGGAAGGTTCATTGCCAGCAACAGCCAGGCTAGAGAGTTAGAGGAAGGGCACAGAGAAAGTTTAGTTGATGCTTAACACAAGCAAAGATGCCAGAGCAAAGCCAGTGACCTCCTGGAAGCTGAGGATGAAATGTATGAGAGCTGTAACTCTTAGTTATGAAAATAATTGAACAGAGTTAAAAGTAAGACAAAAGAGCACTGAGATGATTCAGGTCTTGCCCAAAGAATTCAGTTTGCAACTGTAACTTTGAGCAGCTCTGGGTTGGTTTGTTCTATGTTTGTGTAAGCAGCCGATGTGAGGATTATTGCAAGCACAAGACTCTGCCTGGCATTCTTCCAGAAGGGCTGCATGAGGTTAGAGCTGCATAAGTCTCCTCTGTTGTGCTGAGGAGCCCTGCTAAGCTGCCTGACACTGCTTGATCCTTCTGGATATAGAGAAGCTTTCCATCATCTGCAAAGAATTAGAGGTTATATGAAAAGCATCAGGAAGAGTATCAATGTAAGTGAATTACTGCACTGATGTGTGTGTTGTGGAGCATGTGCCTGGAGCAGTGTGCAGCTCTCCCTGCGGGTCAGGTACCCTAGAGTAACTCATGCTGTACACCTGTATCCGAGTGGTAATCAGACACCCAGCAAGTGCCACTGGAGCTCTGAGATACCCAGAAGTCTCTGGCAGATGTTTTATACCCTTCCTTGCTGTGAGAGGTACGGCCAGCTGTTATGAATTGAGTATTGAACCCAAACAGAGCCCCAGCCCTCATTAAAACCTGTACTCGTGACAACTTCTAGACATGCTCTCAGACTCACCAGCTCCCCGCAGTGCAAAGACATCACTCAGGCCCAAGTAACCACACTGGTCCTCTGTGCAAGTGTATGTACTGCTCAGTCACAGTGGGGGTGGTGGAGCAGCAAGCGGCTCTGAGGCTGGACCAGAGGCTGTGGTCCCAGAGAGGGGCAGAGGTTGGAGAAGGGACATAAGTGCACATCAGATTCACAGCTTCTTGGGCCAGAGCTCTGCTGGGAGGCTTTCTGAAAAAGGACATTGCCCATAAGATCTGTTTCTGCTCTGAGAAAAAGGCTTGGTGTCCTTTTGGTGTAAATAGGGTGAAATGATGCATGTATCAGGCTAATCTCTTCTTCCAGTATTAGACTGCAGTCCAAGGGGCAAGAGCGTTGCAAGACTTAATTTGTCTTAACGTCTTAAAGACTTCATGCTTTAAGAATTACCATCAGTCCATTGAAAAAAGTCCCAGGGAAATCCTGAATTTCATCATAGAGCTAATTGTGATGCTTTCCACTTTCCCTTGTCTGAATCTCTCTTACCCTTCCCACCTCTACTCAGCCCTGGGGTGTTTCTTTTAGGGGGACTCCTTCATTACTTTGCCTTATGCCAACTTTTGGTGTGTCTTGTGGACCTACGGCATGGTGCTAGTGTTTTCCTGGGTCCTCTTGGAGGCCAGGGGGCCATCATTTGCCCAGCTAAGCACATGGGAGGGCTCCCAAAAACCTATAGTACATGTAGCTACAGCATGATTGCATCTTGCTTGCTCTCTGTGTTACAAACTCTATGCAAAGGGTGAAACAAATAAATTAATAAATCATTGGCGTTGTAACACTGCAGACAACTGGAAACATGATGTAAATACTAAAGGCTGGATCTATGCTTCCCAGCAGTGTTTGATGTGGGCTACAGCTACCCCAAGGGACTTCTGGTCCCTGGGGACCTGATCTACGCCAGTGCTGGAGATCAAAAGCCAGGATGTGGTGTTGCACAGCTATAATAACGGCTGTTCAAATTTCATTCAGCTCCAGGTCTGCTGAGACAATGCTAGAATGCAGCCATTGGCAGACCAGGAATTAAATGATTTGTGTTGGCTGGCTTAGGGAAGGGTTTCACTGTTTTCATCACATGCCAGTACCGTTTCAGCCACGTATGGAGGAAAAGAAGAGGCTTTATAAGGGTTTATGAATTGGCTGGACACCAGAACTTAAGCCCTGCTAAGTTGTAGTATTTATCCTTACAAAACTCATCTTCCAGTTGCGGAAATAAATGGGGCTGGATTCCTGTCATGCAGACGGGGAATGCTGTAACCACTGGTGAGAGCTCCAGATACTGCAACCTGCAAAAAATCATTACATAAAGCTCAGAAGTGCCAGATGTGTTGTTAAAAAGTTCCTTTATTTACTTTGTAGAATTTGCTTATGACAACCGTTAAGCACAGTCTGGGCATTGGCCCTTAGAACAGTGGAGTGTTTCTACCTGGACAGGAGCATCTGTTATTTGCTGGTTAACCAGACTAGGGGCAACCCTTAGCCCTAAGGAGACCAAATTGTGGATGTCTCCTCTAGTACAAAGCAAGCCTCCAAATCCATATGATGTTTCCACACTCAAGATCTCCAGCACAGCATGCTATCTGAGGGCCTCTTTGCTGGGTGTCACAACTTGGAATAATGGTATGAGGTTTCTTCCACTTGAAAATTTGTATCCCTGTGCATTCTGGCTTGTGCCCTCAAGGCAACAGCATCTAAACTGTAGATCACTGAGAATTAGCCTATGGCTTCCACAAATATGAATTTAAATAGCCTATTATCTCAAAGCACTGTTAATGTTATGATTTCCACTTATTAGATGCATGCTCCATACTGAAAATGCTTCAAATTCATTAGCTTCCATTTTATGTTGCATAAATTTGTAGTCTGCCCTTTTTAAAGAGAAGATGAAACCTGAGTGTAAAATTTACTGAACAGTTCCAGTGTAGCTTAATTAGTAACTTGCAAGGACTTCGGAAGCCTCTGAGATGGCTTGAAGTGCTTGAGTCATTTTATTAGTTAATATTCCAGATTAATAATACATATGAGCATTTATTAAACTCTAGGCAGCACTTACAAACAACAGCAACAAAAAAAGGCTTATCGTGTCTGTAACAGCCTTAAGGAAGAAAGACTTGTGAGCGACTCATATTCTGCTCTCTTTTCCTTCATGTTCAGTTAAAACTGAAGTTCTGGGAGAGGCTGAGCTCCCTGGATGGAGGACAGGCTTCATTTTATAGACTGCTCTGCTGCTCCCAAGTTTTTCTCCTGAGGACAAGTAGGTGGCAAAGTTGAATTTGGAGTGCTTTGCTTGGGATGTGGGGAAGGGGTCTTCTATTGGCAAGGGAGTTACTTCATAAATGTAATTTCCTATAACAGTGTTAAAGATGGGCACCAAACTTTTAGGCACCATTTTCTTTTGCTAAAGAAAATCTTAACCATGACATGTATAGGAGGGATGAAGATCAGAAGAGGCTAGTTCTTGATGGCTCTGCTATGCCACAACAGCCTGTAAAGCTGATTTGGTACAGCTCTCTGACCCCTTCAGTACTTGCTGGGGCACATGCAGTGGCTGATGTACAAATAAATGTGGGTTTTTATGTTAGTGTATTAAGACTAGAGGGTCTCTGGTTTATAGACCACTTCTAGAAATACCTTCCTGACAGGCAGTAGTTCTCTATAAAATGAGGAACAAATCTCCCTATAGGGAGATTTAAAACTTTCTTGACTGAGTTTTCTCCAGGAGATCAAATTTTATCCAGATCCAAGTGAGAGGAATAGCACCAAAAATATAACAATGTGCCCATTTATGTTAGCAGAGATTCTTAACCAGGCACAGCTGGAGAGAGACAGAAGGAAGCAAGTAATAAAGCTAAATAAAGAAGGAGACTTCTAGCTTGCAAGTGGAGCTTTAGGAAGGAAATTTGAAACTGGCACAACAATATGACAGTGTGCAGGACCACTGGAGATGTTCAGCAGCAGCAGCAGCAGCAAACGTGCAAATGTGATGAACCGTGGGCTGTTCTCCAATGCCTCAGACACCTTCACTGAAAATGCAATGTGAAGCTGGCTGGGGAAGGGCAGGCTTTTCCTTAAAGACATCACAAGGCTTGCAATAGTGGTGAATGCAAATGTATTCAGAGAGCCAAATTCATCTCTGTGTGTAAAGGCTGCGTATAACTCATGGAATTAGAGTTTGTGAGATGCATCAACCTAGTGCTGGCTCTCTCCATGGGACTGCATTTCCTTTAAACTGCTTTCACATGGTATTCAAACTGGACAGGGGCACGTTAGTGCTGCTCACAGCAGGGCCTGCAGTGGAGCAGCAGCAGTGAGAACGACTCAGAATAATAAACCTTTTCTTCCCAGGTGAGCGCAAGTGAACAGCAAAGGGGAATGCTGAGAGAACATCTCTTGGAGAGCAATGAGGGAGCAGCCGTGGCTGGTTGAGGGGGGCTGTGTGCCAGGGAAGGGGTGGTCTCCTGCATATTCCCAGTGCTATGCTGTCAGAGGCTGCTTTCCCCCTGCAGGTGAGAAAGAAAGGGGTTGTTTGGAGGAAAGACTTCTGTTCTTTGCTAATTCATCCTCTGAGGCTTGTATAGCACATCCTAAAGTCCCTGTCTGAGGGCTCTTCTGGGTCCCAGGGTGAGAAGTGTTGGTGGGAGAGCAGGGCACAGTGCCACTGCACAAGCTGCCACTTGTTTTGTTTGTGCTATTTACATTCCTTCCAACCCTGTTTCTCCCCTGCTTCCTGCTCTGTCTCCAATACAGCCCATCAGAAATGTCTCGGAGGGTTTTCACCAAATCATGGAGGGGGCTGGAACCTGCTGAGTTGGCCAAAACCTCCTCCTGAGGTTTAGAAGCCAGTGGAGAAATTCAGCTGCATCTAGCATGCAGTGAATGTGGACTGGTGAACAACCGTTTCGAACTTTGTCTATTCAATTAGTATTGGTATCATGAAGGAAATGTAGATCCTGCTAGAGATAGTGACCGGTTTCTTTTTTAAGTACATTTGGGTCAAGATCTCTCTTTTATCAAATTCATTGCTCAGTTTCTAGGCATTGCTTTTATCCTCTTATGTTCAGCTACACAGGCAGACCTGACTGTGCTGGTTGACTTTCAGTCCTGTTGTCAAAATAAATGAGAAGTCAGGAAATTGCAGACCCAGTCCAAACGCAATCTGCTCAGAGGGGTTGGTACTTGGGAAGTTCCCTCTGCCTGTTGTGGTTGGTTTAGAGGCTCTCTCAGACCTTTGGCATGACCTGTTGATTTCAGTGTCTGCCCAAATATTTACAACCAAGTACAATAATTGTGGTATCCAAGGCATAAAACTGCTGATCACTTATAGGCTCCTCTCTGGCATATCTCTTGTCCAGCCATGACAAGCCCAGCAAGCAAATCTGGTTTAGCTCAAAGGCAAGCCTATGTTGCATGAAGGACTTACCTCTGCTCCCAAGGCGAAAATCCTTCTGCAGCCATCCAGATCAATCTAATTGTAAGCAATATAAAATGGTGCTTTAAATAAACCTCATTTGCATACTGAGAAAAACTTCTCAGCTTACTGAATATGGAAATTATTTATCGCCTCAGTATCAAAATATCAGAGGTTGGCTGGTGCCTTTGGGAGAATCAATTGTGATACAGCAATATTTCTCACTTCCCCACGTATAATGTGATCTGCCAAATCCAATCCAGTTTTGCATTTGATGGTCCCCAGTAGGATGAAAGGTGAAGCTAATGTCATATAAACAATGCCAAGCATCATCCCCCATGAAATTTTATGTGACAGTTGAAAGGTGCCAAATTATCCTAAGATAGCCTGGGGACTTCACAGTTCCTGCGACCTAGCAGTTTACAACAATGCAGATATTTTGCTGCTCACTTTGCTTCTGTTCTCTCTTTTTAATTGTGAACTCAGTACCAGTATTCCAGCCTTGTAGGTGAGAAAAATGCGTGGTTTCTTGCCATGCCATCCACTGTCCTCAGTAACAAAATGCTGTAGAGGAAGAACGGGGAGGCAGAAGCAAGCATTTGCTAAGTCCAAATCTTCCTCTCTTCACTCACCCTTGATCAGACAAAAGTCTAATTTGCTGCCATCTAGGGTAGTTTTCCCTAAATGTGGCCAAAATGAGAGTTTTGCCCAAGGACATATCATGAGCCAATTGTCTTTTATTTTTGGACCATGCAAGAAATAGTCTGCTTTTTGCTCTTCCTCTTCCTTCCGAGATCCTGAAACAATCTCTATTAAGTGGGCACATCATCACTAAGGGAACTCCTTGTTTTTCTTGTCATCATAGAGTCATAGAATCATAGAATAGTCAGGGTTGGAAAGGACAGAAAGATCATCTAGTTCCAACCCCCTGCCATAAACAGAGACACCTCACACTAAACCATGCCACCCAAGGCTTCATCCAACCTGACCTTGAACACTGCCAGGGATCGAGCACTCACAACCTCCCTGGGCAACCCATTCCAGTGCCTCTGTAAAATGAGTCTGATATATATATATATATGTGTATATATATATATACACATGCATATACATACATATGTAGGATGTTAAGGATGTCTATATTTATTGAAAATTGCCTGACTAAGATGAACTACCACTGAGAATATTAGAGTAGAGCCTACAAAGTGCTGCTAGTTCCCAGCCCAAGGAAAGGTCTAGATGTGTTTCTCTGCTTCTTTCAGTTTCTCTTGGGCAATATTGCTAACTGCTGCTCATCTTTCATATCTGAGATCTGGCTGTCTTATTGGGAAAACATTCCTTTGTGCTTATATCTATGTTGGGGTTGTTCATTTAATTTCAGTGAAGGATGGTTGTGTCAAATGGGTGCAATGGAGAGATGCTCACTGCAGAGCAGTTGTGACTGCTGGATTTCCTTTATTCCTCAATCATATCTATATCAGAGATCACTGTTGTTTATCAGTCTGCATTCGTCAGGTGCTGTATCTCTACAGTACTGAGTGCATATTTTAGTACATTGAAGAGTTTCCGATATGCCTATAAGGAGACTAAATATCAAATGAGCACTCTGTGGTCTCCCTTATATGTCATGGGACCTGAGGATGGAAAGGCTAGGACTCTGAACAACATGAACAAAGATCTCATTATGTTTAGAGTGAATTGGAGTAGGCACTGCATTATCATGGGACAAAAAGATCTTTCTTAGCTAATACACTTTATGTGTTTCCATAACAAAGGATGGCAGATTTTCTTAACATCTCAGTTACCTTCTTATGGGCTTGAGAGGAAGGCAGTTTTTCATTAAGTTGCTTTGCAACCATGGTGGGAGTAAGGGATGCATTGCTTTGGGTGCAAAACAAGTGTAAAGATAAATCTTTCTTACAGACATGAGTAATGTCTGTAATGAGTAATGAGGTTAATGCTACAATCCCTGAAGAGGGGGGTGAATCTGATGAGCTTCTAAACCTGTGATGTGCTGGATGCCAGTTCTTCACTGCCAGATTACTGGCATTTAACTTGGGAATTGCCAACAAGCTGATGGAGGAGTTTCCTGTGGGTTCGTTGTCTGGAAAATATTGTGAGTTTATCTTGAAAGCAGTTCTGTACTCTCAGTTCCTTTGCAAACCACTCATTGACAATATTCCTACATTTGTGCTTTCTTTGCTTAGTTTCATAATTAAAAAGTATTTTCATGGTCTTACACAGTTTGCAAAAGGATGGAAGGAGGACCAAGTGTTTGGTCACCTTATCTGTCATACCCAGGTTCCCTGTGGTGCTCCTCATGGACATATCCATGGCACCGTGGCTGGCCTCTGTGATGACAGGCAGCAGAAGCAGGGTATTATAAAAGCAGGAGTCTTCTCTGCTTCAGCTACAGCACAAGACTCATTTTCTAGTAGGGGCTAGGGAAGATTGCTTGGAATTGACGTGGCTGGCAGAAATAGGCTCCTGTCCGCACCCCAGGAGCCGACTGTCCCTTGCATCCCCAAGTCTGAATGTGCAGGGCTGTGAAATGCTTCAATTTCCACAAACTCAATTATATGCTATTTAAAATCATTCTCCATCACTCTACTGGTTCATCTCTGCACATGACTCCCATCTCGGGCTTAAAGACCTGGTGAAAGGGAGAGATTGCTATTTATAAACTTAGTAACCACCCTTATCTTACATGGCAGCAGGTGTCCTGTGCTTTGATAGCACCAAAAGGCCCCTCTGGCAATGCTTTTGGAAGAAGTTTCATTTGGCTTTTCTTTGGCTTGGCAGTGGTCTATGTGTTGCCTGCAGAGGAGGGAGGCAATGGCTGGCCCCTATGCCCCGTAGCTGGCATCATGGTGCCAGCACATGAAGGGACATGGCTGAAGTTGCAAAGCCTATCAGGCCCAGAGGGTTCATCTCGTCAGGATTTATGCAGCTGTGAACGTGGGCAGAGTCTGTCCTCTGGCTATATAGCCTTTAAACAATTTTCAGTCATCATTGTTGGCTGGTCCCAGAGCCCTGTTAAATAACTTTTACCATTAGTTTTAATGGGCATGAGGTTTAGCTTGGTGCTAGAAATGGGGCTGCAGGGAGGAAGGTGGGGTACCTGCCACAGCCATCACCTCTTGCTGCTGCCACCATGCATCTTCTCAGCCATGTGGGGTGGTTGTCAGTGACCATCTCTTCTCTGCACCAGCCTGTACCCCTGTTGCCAGTCCACTGCAAACAGCCCCCTTGCAGGGGACAGAAATTGGCCATGTCTTGTCCTTGTGCAGGACTTGGAAATCCCAAAGGCACTTGAAGGCCTGATCCCTGCCCTCAGGTCCTTGGGGGGACCACCAGGCTTCAGTCTGCTTCCAGCAGGGCTCAGATGTGCTTTGCCCAAGAGCTGCTGAGGATTAGCCAGATCTGACCCAGCCCAGGGGTTTCACTGTAGGGGGGGCTCAGAGCAGCCGATGAAACCTGGGAGTGTGCTGGGGACACGATGAGGGGGTCTGCAGAAGACTGATCAGAGCAGCTGTAACCACCAAAGGCTAAGCATTTTCTCCTGTTTTAGTTATGAAAATCAGACAGAAAATCCTAAAGGCAAGGTTAGCATTAGCCATTTATAAGACATCTTCAACTAACAAAGCTTGGTTTCTGTTCAAATGCCAGTACCTTGTATTTTCAATGTGAAATGGGAATAGCTGTGTTATATAAAATATAAGAAGAGAAAGGCATATTATTCTTTGAATGCAACCTTTCTAAACGAATTTGTATTCACACTGTATCTTAACAGAGAGATGCGGGAAGCAGACAGAAATTTATCTTCTCCAGAGAGTGATACATCAGTGCCTGGTTCACACGAATATTTTTCAGACATCTCAAGAGCACCATGCACAAAAATACACATACCATGAATTTCCTGAGCAGACAAGGGCTAGCTGGAATGACGGCAATGGTAGGCAGAGCACAGACCAATAGCAGAAGCGTGGCAGGAGGAATCAGGTTTATTCCACTGGAAATACAGTGAAAACAGCTAGGAAAAATTTGTCTGCTCATTAGGCAAATTATCTGTATTTCCTTCACTGTCTGTCCTCAACGCGCCTTTCGGGTAGAGTTCAGCTTCCAGGATGCTGGGAGCTCCTAAGGAACCCACTCCCAGGGAACCATCTCACCCCCCTCCTCCCCCCCCTTCCCCAGCTTTGAAGAGCCCAGATTCTGCCTCCGAGGGAAATCTGAGCCAGTGGAAACTTCTGGAGGAAAGTATCACTGTCAGAAAGGGGCCAGTTGAGGTCTTTTAAAGGGTGTTTTACAAGAAAACACAACTTCTTTGTGTGACTCGCATCCCTCCAGCCCAATTTCCCCTGACAAGACAGCGGCAGCAGCAGGGTTGTTGGACCAGGGGAGCAGTGACGGTTTTCTTTTCCTTCCCTGCTCTCCCTTTTGAACAAATCCACACAATAGGGGACAAGTTGTCAAGAAATATTAAATCAGTCTTTCTGTAAAGAATCTCATGTCCAGGCTCAGCTTTTGTACCTGAGAGGGCAAAATCTTCCCCAACATGTCTTGTACCATTCCCCGGGACAGCAGGGACAGTGTTTGGGGATGGGAGGACATGGCATCCCCCTTGGGTTGCAGGCCACAGGTGTCCTCAGCACACCTCAGTTGTGATCCTGTGATGTGTTTGGGTTGCTATCTCCCATATTTTAGTGGAGGTTTCATCTTCCAGGGGTATTGTCCACACTGGGACTCAGTAGTCCCAAGGCCATCGCTGATTTTCCCTAATGCTGCCTCCAACAGGTTGTATTGAAAAAAAACCAGTCAATATTTCAACTCTAGAAGCTACTGAGACCTCCTGGGCAGCCAGTTGAGGTAGGGAGTGAAGCTGTGTCAAGTCTGGAAAGATCAATGCACAGGGAGAGGAGGTGTTCTACAAATGTGATGACTTACCACTTGGCTCTTGCTGTCCAGGAAACAGATCATGTTGAAGGGGCAGAAGTCATTAAAAGCTGGGTTAAAAGAGTTATCTGAGTTAAATAGTTAACTCCCTGTTGCAAGGAGCAGTGGTGTAACAGCAGTGATGGATAGATAAGTGTTAAAAATAAACCAGCTAAGAGTGGTTGACTGGTTGGCTTTGTTGTAACAAGCCAGGAGGAACCAAGCTTGGTGGAAGGAGGTGCAGAGCAGCAAGTGGGAGATTTTCTGTGAGTGGTTTGGATGTGAAGTGTGTGATGATAGAGCAATCAGTGTCTAAGCACAAACTGGTGGTAAGGTGGGGTGGAAGAAGAGGAGGTGAAGTTTAACAAGCCCTGTCCCCCAAGGGCAAAATAGTCCAAAAAAGCAACTAACTCTTCTTGGTTGTTTGTCAGGAGTGTGTTTAAGGGATGGAGAAAATCTCCAGACCCACATAGATAGTACAGAGGAACCTCTTCATACTGAAGAGCCAGCTCAGGGTGTCTACATGTGGGGTTAGCCTGTGATGGAGGAAAGCCAGTGAAGCTGTTCCCAAAGCCATGTTTTGCATGTTCACTGCTGCCAAAGAGGCCTGGGATGTATGTTAAACATGCCAGCATGCTGGCTAGCTGGAAGCTGGCTTCTTCCCCTGAGATGCTGCAAGCTGCCTTCTTAGCAGGGGGGCTGGCCCAGTGCCTGGTTGCTGCTATCCCTCTTCCAAGGCCTCTGGGCTGCTGTGAAAAGGTCCTTCTGAAGAAGGATGCTTATGTACATGACACCGCACATCCCGCACTGTCTGTCCCAAATCAGTGCCTGATTACCACTGCGTGCTGTCTGCTCATCAGGGCAGCCGTGTCTCTAGGCTGTAGGAAAAAATGATCTTGTAGCGTAGTGATGAGTCTGTGGAAAATGTGGCCTGAACCAGATGGTCAAAACTCAGTGGAAGGAGAAGAGTTTTCAGTCTATTTTGGACCTCTGTGGGTAGCCAGGAGCTTTTATCACTTGATGTGAGTGCCGGGAGGCAGGGGCTTGCCCTGGTGTGGGAGATGCTTCTTTCTGATATGCCACCTCTGTGATTTGGGTGGCACTGGCTACCACAGCATGAGGGAAGGCACAGGCTGAGTTGGCTGGAGCACACTGAAGCTCCTGAGGGCTTAGCAGCAGTAGCTCAACAGGGATCTTGTGATAACAAGGATGCTGTGATTTGCCACTTCTGCTGCTGGATGTCAGCATATTTTTATTGCCTCAAGGGCAGTGTTTAGCTAGGGAAAGAATTCCAGAAATGGCAGATTGTACTCAATTGGTGATGTAATTAGTAATGTAATTATAAATTGCCTAACGCCAGAAGTATATTGCAGCTAACAACAGTCTGTGCCATGAGAATGCACTTGGATCATGGCTTTGGCCCTGGATCATGTGCTGTTTGCTTGCATGGCTACACCAGCAGGCAGAAAAGACCAAATCCTGGTGGGCCCTTCACTCGCAGAAAACCTCTGGGTGAGTGGCTGGTGAAGCAATTCCTGCAGCACTCCAGCAGTATGGGCTGGGTTAGCGTTACAATGCTCTCCTTGTTTCTTCCTTTTCTCCTTGAAATCCCAGCTGCATGGATCATAGACATCATCCTCGTTTTCCCCTTCTCCTCCTTGAGATCACAGGCTTTCTGCAACAAGGGAATGTTACTGACTGTGGGTGTGTATTGTATGGGGATTTTAAGCATTACAACCTGTGAACATTCTCATTTCTCTGTGGTACATTGCAGAGATGGCACAAGCTGGCTGGTCTCCACCATTAGTGTCATGAGTGTTGGCAAAGGTGCGATGACCTTCCTAGATGTGCTTAGGGCAGAAGAGGAGGGAGCAAGTAGCACAATAAATGGAGGGTACACTTAATAGTGTGACTGGGTATTTTTCAGCGCAGTGATTTATGCTTGTATTGGCACCCATTGAAATGGCTGGGTCTGGCCGTATGCCTCCTGTTACAGGATTAAGGTCTTGGTTGAAAATTCTGGCATGAAGACTTCTTTTATTTAATGTAACTTTAGAAAAGATAATATTATTTGACTGTATAAGGAGAGATTATGAGAGCAAATGTGGCACTTTCTTGCATAATTGTTAAATAATCATAAGTACGAGCTCCTAAATAGCTTAGTTGGTGTCTTTTTAAAGCAAACATTTGTTATAACGTACTCCAGAGTTTCCAGCACGTGGCTTTAGATTTCCGTAACTTCATATTCTTCCACCAGTCAGCTGAATAATTAAATAGCTAGGCTGGAAATTTTATTATCCAGAAAATCTGCAGTTGAGCATTTGTTGCACAGAAAATGGACACATTTCTTTTCCAGATACATTTGGACACAGTAGGGATCCGAATCTCCAGCGATTTCATTTATAGAAGTTTTCCAAGTGTTAAGTGTTATTAAATTAAGTGAAATGAAATATTTTAGATCTAAATACTTCACAACTCCCTATGAAGGGTTTCATCTATTATTGAAGTATATGAGTTGCAGGCTTGCCTCTGCATTTCCAGCATGTTGAGTGCATATTTAGCCCTAGGACACCTATTAAAGGTGATGAGTGTCAGTGTGCCCATGTACTACTTTTTCATCTGTGCAAGGTGAAATGCAGGCAAACAGCCTTTTCGTTTCTTCACGTTCACAAAATGCCTTTCAGGTTGTTTCCTTCTGGCCTATCTGCAGCTCTGTGCTGTTGCCAGTAGAGAATAATTTTTCTCTCAGAAATTATTTGGATTATGGAGTCTGGCACCATATCTTCAATAAACCAGTGAATAACACACTGCAATAGGACCTATCTCACAGAATGGACCTGACACAACCCCACAACAATGGCCTTTGGCTTCAGAGGTGGACATGGAATGATTGAGGGCAGGGAATAAGTGCTGCCCAGGGCAGGGATGGAATGAAGGGCTTTCGCTCAAGCTTTGGGTTTCATTTTAAAATCTGCCTCAAGTGGAGCTTATTGAAAGCTGAAATAAGGACACAAACGACTGAAGTTCCAGGAGCAGTGGGCACACAGATCTTCCCCCTGAGCTAATGCCTGTGTCCCGGAGGAGGTTTGCAAAAATTAGTACTTGCTGGTTTGCATGTTAGAGAAGCCTTTAGTATTTGGCCCCCAAAGCTTGCACCCTGGCATTAGAAGGTGTTTATAGAGGCTGCAGTGAAGTAAATTTTGGTACTTCATAAAGGTGATTGAGTTTGTCCTGATTTTGAATTGCATTGTGGGGGATACTCCTTCCAGGCTTGATCCGCAGCCTATTAAAGTCACTAAAAGATTTCTATGGGTGTCAGCAGGCTTTGGGTCAAAAATTCATGTGATAACAGTGCCTTTTTAGCCCACTGTCATCATTCAGAACCAGTTTGTTGCAAGAACCCAACAGATTTCTAGGATCTGTTCTGTTAGCAATGGTGTTTGGGGAGTTACCCACACTGTGTCAGGGTATAAGAGATGGGGAAAAGTGTACTGAGAGCAGTATATCCACAATGCAATCACTGCTTCAACACACAACTCCGAACCTAAAAATATCTGTATTAGTCTACTGTAATCTATTTGATCATTGAGTGGTCTTTTGAGAAGGGTATGCATTTTGAGTCCCAGCTGAGCTTTGCTCCATGGTGGTTTATGGAGCAGGCTTGCTTTGCAAGCCTTGCTGAGATGTCTTTCAAACAAACAGCAATCAAATGGTGCCAACCAGAGCTCTGTGGGCTTTTACAGTGGTTGGAATCTTTGAAGCCACTCATGATGCAAGCTGGTGCTGGTCGCTCTTGCCTGGGAGAGAAGGACCTGTTGGCACTTGGCTCTCCCTTGTTTGAGGCAAGTTTCTTTGATGATGGAAGGACCTGCTGAGGCATCCACTGATGCTTTGTCTACCTCCAGGGAGGCTGCAGCAGTGCCCATCCTCCACCACAGCCTGGGCCAGTGCTCTGGAATCTTGCTCCTTTGCAGAAACGGCCTCAATGACTTGCCCCAATTTTACATCCTCTTTTCACTCACTAAGGGTCACTTAACTGTGACATACTCTTCTCAAAACCTTTAAGTCGCCCCCATGAACAGGATAACTGGGGTACAAGCATTCTTAGAGTTTCCATAAACCAATTGCTCTGGTTGGTAGTGAGGGACTGTCAGAAGAAAAAAACATGCTTGTGCGAACTTCTACGAAGTGTTTTCTCCACCACTCTGGAGCATGTTGTGCACTGAAGTCCATGTCCTAGGAGGATCTCCAGTCCCTGATGTATTTTGTCCTCTGAATAATGGATCTTTCTTCCCCTGGTGTACACAGGCCTCTTCAGCTGGTCCATCCGTTAAGCATGGTCTATCTGCTATAAAAGCATGCCTTTTTCTCATATGTCCCAGTCCGTGGAAATGTCTTGTGTCTACACCTTTTAGGGTTTGGTGGTTTTCAAACCTCCTCCTTCACCTTGATTTCTGTGTTCAGTGGTTTGGGCACTCCTTAACTTGGCCATCCTGCTTCAAAAGGCACACAGGAGGAAATTTGTTGCTTTTCAGACAGAAACCAGTGGCCCCCGGTTTTCTGCTTTGCATGGCCATAGCCAAGACTTAATAATTCATTATCACTGTTTTGAGAGAGACACTGCACAGCCCCATGAGCAGACACTGACACTACCAGTGAAGGAGCTGAAAAAGTCCTCAAGTAATTAACTATTGGTGTTGAAATATTATAGAGTTCTGGGGCAGCAGCGGACCCCAAATGTAGGGCTGTTCTCAGTGCCCTGATTCCCACCACACTGCCTGCCTACAGCCCATCTGTCTCTTAGGTAGCACTGGAAACAGCATTTATGTCATTCCAGCACATTCAAGTGACTGAGAAGTCTCCAAAGACAGTTAAACTATTTAACGTGTCTCACGGGACCTATTGGCAGGTTTTTGCAGTCTCTCCTTGGGAAGCTGTGGCTGCTGAGGGACTGTGGGAAGCAGGCAGGCACCAGACTGGGAGTTTTGGCAACCCAGGCTCCTGCCTGGGGAGCACCACCTCTGCTCCCTATGGAGCCACCACGAGCCACTGCTCAGAGGCAAGAGGCGAGTCTGGCTTCATCCCCATGGGTTTGCATAGCGCCTGCTGATGCCCTGTGCTTTGCTTGAAGTAATTTGCATAGAGAATGCTGGCTGCATGGATATTTTTATGGTGATAAAATTATAGCGATGAACTGGATGATGAATTGAATCAAGGGAGTGGCTTTCAGCTCCTGTTCCCTTGCAAACAGCTCCTGCTTTATTTATAGCTGCAGGTATGTGCATGCATCACTACATGTTCACCTCTTTCTGAAAATCAGATCAAATCTTCCTGGCACAGACAATTCCCAGTCCATGTTTCCTTATTCATCAAAGACCACTGCGTCATGTTTCATGTCTAAGTCATAGCTAGAAATGCATGAAGCGGAGCTTTTTTTCAGCTGAATTAAGATCAAATGAGTAGGAGGTACAGATATGAGTCTTTGATGTAGACAAACCAGGAAAGCTCTCTGCATGGTGAGGAGCTAGCCACTCTCGCTTTCCCAGCACAATTCAACTCCGTATTCTTATAGATTTATTAAATAATAACTTAAAAAGATGTTTCCATGAGTGCTCGTTGGCTTTCTGATCACTTCAGAGCTGTCCATTCGACTTGCAATGACATCTCTGTACTCTATCTCCACAATGCTGCTAAAGGAGCTGTAATTATAATTAATAGCATTACAACCAGTCGTGTTTTATGACCACTTCTAAGGCTGGCCAGGGAGAAAATTGTATTTGGATTTTGGCCTGCTGGTTATAATCAGGTTTCCGAAGCACTTTTAACTTGTTTAAATACCTGTGAGCCTTCATCTAAAGTAATTGTTCCTATTAGTCATGAGGATGTATTGCAGTCAGTGATTATCTTTAGAGCAAGTTGTATGTCTGGGTTGAGCTGTAAATTCCCATGACACCGTGGTCAATGATAAGCCCTGAAGGTCTGCGCAGGGCAGAGATTTTGCTGGTTACAGAACTGCCTGTAACTCCTCTGCATGTTTTATACAGAATGGGGAAAAGGGAAGACAAGCCCATGGTGGCAGGGATGGAGGGGAGCAGCTGAGGGCTCACTTTGCTTTGCAGGATTTCAGGTCATGGCTAGTCTGCAAGGGAGATGGGAGGCAATGCTGTAAGTTTTGTCAATACAAATCTCTTTGCCATTCCTAAGTAATGTAGACATATTAAAAATCATCCCAAACGCTGCCCAGGCTCATACCGGCTGAGGAGCTGCTTTATACTTGAGTACCAGGTTGAAACCCTTCAGCTGGCTATGTGCAGACGCAGTGGATAAACAGAGTCCTTTGGACTCTTTCAGAAGCCAAACCACCAGCCAAAGCAGTGTGCTCTGACCTGCAAAAAGTAGGGGGCTTTAGGGAGTTCAGTTTGGGGTGTTGGGGGTTTTTTTCTGTTTATCTCCTTACTGGCAGAGGTGTCCTTGCCTGTTTGCAACACTCTCTGCTATGACTGTTGTGTCATCTTCACTGGCTTCCCTGCCCCTCTTTGCCTCTCCTCTTTTTGCTCCTCTTATAAAGCAGCTGAATAAATGCTAGCAGAAAGGCAAGGTAGCCATATTCACAGGGTGTTTGTCAGTTGTCCAGAGCACTGTGCAATTATAGACCTTGGACAAATAAAATACAATCTGGGTAAAGAAATAAAAAGAAAGTGTAACCCACAGTTCACAACCAGGTGCCACCAAACCAGAAAAGTTTAGCAGTTAATGGCTTGTCTAAAGAAATACATCTCTTCAATGGCTTTGAGAATTCAAAAAGGCCAGACTAGGATAACGCCCTAAGGTGACCTCTTCTACTAGCAGTGCTGCTGTCTGATGTATCTTAAATACATTCTTTTATGTATTTATTAGTGTAATCAGGAAATTAAGAGATCCCTTCAGTATGTTCTTTTTGTCCATCACAACCTTTCCAGGGACTGGCATATCTCTTTCAGGCTGGCTATCACATCTAGGTTTGGAGAGATAAAACTCAGGGTAGGTGGTGATGAAGAAAGAAGCAGATCTTTTGCACTGTGTTCAAGTCCATTCCCCAGAGACTGTTCTCCACCTGCCTGGAACTTCCCTGGGGCAAGGGGACAACAGGGATAACAGCAAGAAAATAAAGAGTAAAGAGACAGAAAACAAGTTTTCTGGTCCCACCAATTTTTCTTTACTCTCTGCCATATGCCAAAGGGTTGCAAAGACCCCCTGTTCGGTTAAATGGTTGTAAGGAAATAGGAGAGAGAGAGGGAGGTTGGCAGTGGGGACAAAGAGCTTGGTCTCTCCCAGCAGCAATTTGTGCTGGAAATCCATGTGCAAGCCTAGGTAAGTGTTGCCTGAATGGAATGGTCTGATCTGTTTAATTCCCACTGTGCTGCAAGGTGTGGAGACCGTGGGGGCTTGGGCACCCCAAACACCCAATGGGGCTGATCCTCCCCAAGTGTCTGCAGCTTTCTGCCCAAGTCTCTCACGTGTGGGGTGTCTGTGCAGAGCGGAGCAGGGAGGCTTTGGCTGGGGGACACAGACCTGGTTAGCTGTGGAAGCAGCCCTAGGGGGAAGATGTTAAAGGGTGAGGACTGAGTCTGAAGAGAGGCTGGAAATGGCTCTTTCTGCTTCAGCTGGTGGGCAGGTCTGAAGCCAGGAGGAGCCAGGAAGGAATTTTGGGCTGAAAATCAGCTGAATAGGGCTGGAAGAATTTCAATAAAGTAGTAATGGCTTCAAAGAGTGCAGGTCAGCGTTTTTTGTCCAGGAAACTGAAATGAATACCCTAACTTAGCAGGCAACCCACAGTACAGAAGAGGTGTCAGCTCCATAGCTGTCAGGATCTGGTGGGAAATATACAGACTGGAAATTCAATTTCAGAAGTTTTAGATGCTTCAACTGGTGGCAAGTCAGTGGGGTTTGTGTCTTAAATTTTTAGGATCGAGCCTAAAAGCCCCTGTAGCTATCTTACCCTGTCATATCTTTTTCCTACTATCAGCATTTTGCAGCAGTTTTAATGACATGGATAGTAGTTATAAAAGAATATTCACTAGATTTAAAAAATGGGCCCCATTTAATTTCTCTAAAAATGACAAATAATAGTTGTCGCTCCTTCCTAAGGGCAGCAATAGAGCAAGTTGATAAATATCATCATGTTTTTAATTTGAATAAACAGCTCTTTAAGTCTTTAATCAGGAGGACATGTTGCCAAGCAAGTGCGAAATTTGACACAAGCCCATGAATTTGTCTTTGGGGAAAGGATAAGCCCAAATAACAGAGTTGAAATCTCAGGTTTACCCAACATGTTGTTTCTGATTGTTCTAGTCAAGGATGCTGCAACATTGGTTTAAGCCAATGTTAAATGTAGATCCAGTTCTTCCTGTGAGGTTTGGGTTCACCTTTATTTCTAAGCTCTAGCTGCTTTAATCTTACCATAGAGGGTGAAGATCCAGTGAAAGCTGCCTGTTGAAGTGCTCTCTGTACCTTTTTATCAGCAGAAGCTCCCTTGATCACCATGTTCCTCCAATTTGTCTGCTCTGGCATTAACAGCATAAGTTGCTTGTAAAGACGAGACAGGGGAACACCACAGTATCTCTCTTCTCTTCCAAGCAGCCCTTCCAGACTCCTTTACTTTGCTGTAGGACAGTCGGGGTGCAGAGCCACTTGAAATGACAAATTGAAAAGTAAGTCAGTTTTCCCAACTTTAGATGCTGCAACAAATCAGCACAAACAAATGCAATGAAAATAATTAAAGTTCAAATAGAAACTTGATATCATTAAAGATTTGCCATCACATCCAGGCAGACCCATAGTAATTACAATGCATGCACAGTAATAGAAGCCTAATGGTTGCAAAATGTTCTTTGGATTAATTGGCTTTGGCAGCTTACACACTCACATGGTTTTCTACATTTTTGCCCATCCTGACAATCATTCTGTGCTCTAGGCAGTCTCTGCCTGAGCTGTCTGTCTTTATAACCATCACATTATTCTGGCTTTTTGAACATCGTAGTGCAGTAGTTTGCCTCTCAGCATCCAGTACAGTTTAATCATGTCCTTATTTGCTCACTATTGTGAGGAGGGTAGCTGCTTCTTTCCTCTATAGAGAAGGCAGTTCGCACAGGGAGGACAGTGGTGTTCCTGGAGCCATGAAAAGTGAACGGACCATCCTGTGGGTCTGTAGACAGTGACTGATCTCACTGGGGGGGGAACAACACTGAGAGATCACCACCAAAATAACAGAAGAGCTTAGCATGGGTTGGGGAATAAATGCCAAACCATGGCTATTTCTGTGTGAATAGTACTCAATACTAAAGAACGCAGAGCAAGGACTAGGAGGTAGCCTCCAAACCCACTTCAGTTTGATAGGCTCATTCCAGAGTCTGCAGAAATGTGGTTGTGGTTAGGAAACATCTCTTCCTAATTCCACAGGAAGTCATTGTGCCCAGCCGGGAGGCTCCATGTCAGCAAGGCCATGAACCTGTGGCAGCACATACCTCGTGGAAGGGGCACCACACCACATAAAGGCTTGCCAAAAGGCAGAAGAAGATTTTGTGGCATTATAGCTCTGTCTTGGCAAGAGATAAAGCTTTTGCATTGAATTGGATGACACTTAAGCATGCACTTAAGTGCTTTGCTGCATCAGGGTCTAAATTGCTCAAAATAAGGAAAGATGACTTGGCACAGACAGGTCACAGTACAGCAGATTAAGCCTGCCTTTAAAAGTTAGAGTTATCTAATGAAATTGACACTAGTGCCAGCACTAAAGTAAGCCTGTAGTAAGATGAAGTGTTTCAAAAGACTGGTGGAAGCACTGCTTTTTGGAGCTTCTAGCTGTGAGTTACGCAAATGCCGC
Source organism: Agapornis roseicollis (assembly GCA_002631895.1). NCBI lineage: Eukaryota > Metazoa > Chordata > Aves > Psittaciformes > Psittacidae > Agapornis > Agapornis roseicollis. Next base: position 168,958 of record NDXB01002819.1, read on the forward strand.
AATATGGTCTTATCAGTAAGATGCTCTCACTTCAGAAAAGAGCAATGGTGTTGCTGGTATCTTACAAAACATCTTGAGAGAATTGAGGAAAATGTCTTCAAACCCATATACATGCATGTACGTCAACTCGGCTCCTGCAGGTGATGTGGGTTTATTTCTGTTGCTATGAAGCTCTGCAGTACACCAGGTAGGGAGCAGTGGGGGCTGAACACCACTTTGCCCTGCATGCAGAGCAATGCAGGCATTGGAACTTTGAAATCTGGGCTTGTTTGAAGCTGGAACTTGAAAGCAAACCTCCAGGGAGGAAGCAATGTGAACTTTGTTTTGCCACTCTTGCACCTCAATACAGGGCTACAGCTGAAGCTGCACCATCCCTTTGTGGCTCCAGACTCAGAGTAAAGCAAGGGCTGCATAAAAGGATCCTCATCAGGTGCTGTTCCTAGGTTGGGGAGGGGACAATGCCAGTGGCAGGCAAAAGCTCTCACTGGTGGTACTGGAGATGCAGTAGGGCCAGGTCTCCAGCACAGTGACCTCCAGTTACCAAACAGCCTTACCCCAGACCCCTTCAAGCACTGCTAATGTTTGTAGTAACTTTTTAAAGCTTTCTGGTCTGGAATTTGGGATGGAATACTCCAGAATATCCCACCCTGCACTGTTACAGCTTCTTCCAGCTTCCCTGTACTCACTAGCACAGCGCAGACAGCTTTGGGAAGGTGATGCTGTCAGCATGCACATGTGGTGTGAATATGATGTAGCTCTACCACATCTTCCTGTGTAACAGCTGGTGGCTGGAATGGGCCCCAGAGGGCACTGATACTCTGTCTGTTGAGTGTCAAAGACCAGCCATGGGCTGATACTCTCTGAAGAAAGCTTTGCATGACCAGGGGAGTATGGAGAGCCTGCACTTGCTGTGCTCATTCATGCAAACCCCATCAGCTCGGTTCTGTGTATGGGCTAGAGTGTGTGCAGCAGTGGGGGCCCTAATGGCAGAGATCACCATGAGCCCCAGCCCCATCAGCAGCCTGTGCTGAGGCGCAGCAGTGGGCACAAGAGACAGGGCAGGATGCCAGTTCAGAAGCAGGTGCTCTTTTGGGTTGTAACACAAGCCAAAGGGGCTTCATTACCTGGAAACCTCTGCCCTGTGATCCAAATTACTAATCAATTTGCCTGGTGTAATTCATATACCTTCTAAGAAACACATTCATTTTCAGAACCCAGTGCTGAAGCCAAGGCCTCATTTGTGATGCACCCAGACGGTGTGGTGTGTTGTCTTTTTGTAACAGTCCTTTAAAGAATGATTAAACAAATGCAAGAGGCAGGCACGGGTACCGAGGACCCATCTGTCTGAGGAAGAGTCAGAAGTTAATTTCAGTGACTTCTACAACATGTCACCAAATTCCAGTGGCAGCAAAGCTAATTGAGATGGAGTTGGTCCAAGAGCGCAGTGGTGTGTCAGTGGCACGGAGAACACACTGCCACAAAGGCACAATCAAACTGCAGTTACACTAACGAGCCAGTCGGCACTGGGTATTCAGAGCCTGCGAGGAAGTGCTAAGCAACATAATTAACTAGATATCTTGCTGCCATTGATAACTTCATGAATATTTCATACTCTTTCCCCACCAATCTGTACTGACAACTTGTGACACAGAACTAGCTGGGGTAAAATGCACTTAATATGCAATTGCTGTAGCTGGGAGTTTATCATCAGACATTATTTTCTTAAGAGTGCTCCTCCAGGAGCCTGACCAGCTACTCAGCATCTCAACTGAGCTCCACAGGCCAAAGAGCAAACCCAGACCTTCTCTAATGAGTGTTTTAATGGTCCTGATAACATAAAGCAAGTCAGCAGCATGGTTCTGTAGCTCTCGTTAGGGAACGCTAAATTAGCAGGTCCCTGAGGATGGCAGCTCCAGCTCCTTGGGGTCGTGCCGAGAGAGCAGATGCACCAGTGGTGGCTTCTTCGCTGATGGAAATGAGTAACTGTGTGCAAAATTGGCTTGCTTTTTGCAGGGGGATGATGGGAGGGAGGTTGTGTGTATGTGTGCAGGCTTTGGGGTTGATTTTCTTGTATTTTCTTAGTACCTAGCTCACTAAAACTCCCCTTTTAAAACCACCCCATTTGAGGGTACAAGATGTGGCAGCAGGTGCTCAGCTGCAATGATCTCTTGACAATAAAAGCTATCCAAGAGGTTGCTGCAGCCCCTTCCAGGAAAGCCCAGTGTGGAAGACTGAAGTATTTGAGGTGTTCGATCCAGGGGCGTCTGTGGGGATGTACTTTTTTGCATGATCAAATGAAGTCTATCTGGCAGTTTTACTGTAAATCCCAGCAAAAACGAGTCAAAGGCTATTTTACTTGGATAAAATGTGCAAGAAGACGCTGAAACACTGAGAAGTGAGGAGATGGGGTGTTTGTGCTGCTGGTAGTGCAGCAGGAGCCTGTGCACCCGCTGTGGCAATGTAGGGTCAGTTCAGGGGAAGAAAGCTGTAAACCTGCTGGGAAAGCTTCCTGTGGCTCCGCAGGGGAGAGCCAAAGGCTCGCTCTGTGTTGAGACTTCTCCGCAGTGCTGTGGTGGGTTGGAGCCAGCGGTTACTGTACCTGCAGTGATGCAGACGGGCTGGCCAGCCACAGGACAGTGCCTGTGGGTGGCAGGAGCGTGGTGACACCTGCGGGTGTGAGTCAGCCCGTGGCCCCCGCTGCGCCTGGCTCGGGATGCTTGGGATGCACTGCCTGAGGTCGTGCGAACCAGCACACCCGCGGCGGCACAGCCCCGCTGCCCCGGGAGTGAGTAAGAGGATAGGTTTTCCCCTTCCTTTCGTTTGTTTTCACAAGTCAAACGTGAGACTGAACTCTGCTTTGGAGAGGCTGCGCCGTATCCCTGAGCCCCCCTGCTGGCCACAGCTCCTGAGTGGCATCAGGCATCTCCCCTGCGTGTGCAGGACTCTCCTTACCCACAGAAACACCAAAGCCATAGGAACCGAGACCCACAGGATCACAGGCACTGACAGGATGGGGGGGTTTCTGCACCAGCCTCTCAGCAATGGTTTCTTACTTGGTTCTCCCCAAACCCAGCTCCAGGAACTCTCCATGCCTGCACCAGACAGGCTTCAGGTTCAGTTGTCACGTGGAAAAAACCCAAACCTTTTTAGTAGAGAAGAAGGAATTGTAGTTTCAAATTAAAAGCAAGCTATATGTTTACATAAACCTCTTGTTTTTAAGCCAAGCCTGTGATTCAAGGGGAGGGTCTGGGTTAGAGAGAGTGAAAGCAGATACTTTCCTGTCTTGTCTGAGCTTCTGTGTTCATCCATCCGGTAAACACACCACAGGAGATTGGCACGTCTCATGTTCACACCTCTTCCAGCCTGCAATGGCATAAGCGGTAGTGATCTCAGCCCCATCAGGGGTGTCTCAGTAAGGGCACTGATCCCTCTTTTTCCCTCATTGGGTTTATACCTGATGCAAGGGGGCTGGGAGCAGAAAAGATGTGCCTGAAATGAGGAGTACTGGGAGACCTCTGGCCACGAACCTGGGTGGCTCCATCTATTGCCCTTCATTTATAGTCTTTGCACTGATCTCTTCAAAGATTTAAGGGGTTCAGACATTAGTGCCGTTGCTGTTTCCAGCACACAAAATAGGTTACTAGGGAACACAGAGAAAAAAATAATCACAACAGAATTGTTTTGCATCACTGTTCCCCTGTGTGCCTATATCAAAATCATTGCTGCAGAGGAACTGGTGCTCCTCAGGCTTGGCTGTGGAGCTGGCAGGAATGGGTGGCAGGGATGTCAGAGTCCTTTGGCTGGTGGAGCCAGGCAGTGTTGAATGAGTGACCTGGAGAGGTGGCAGGAGTATTCTCCAGGAGGGGCAAGTTAGAAAATCAGCTGTCAGGGAGGGTCTGCCAGGCCCTGATCCTGCCTCAGGGCAAGGCACCAGCTGCCTTGTCTACCCAGGTCCCTTCCAGCCCTGCAGCTCTGTGTTTCTGTACTGTGAACGCTGCTGACATTCCCATATGGCAGCGGGCAGCAGCCATTACCCTGCATTAAATCAGTGACATCCTGCTCTGCGTGTACGACTGGCTTCCCTCGGACAGGCTGTCTCCATCAGCAGAGTTAGGAAAACCACAAATTCCTACAAATCTTGTATTCCCAGGGATCTATGATACGTTCAGAGGATGCGTGTGATGTTTTGTGAGGGGTGTAAGGGATTGGTTTAGCGTGAGGGGGAGGCATGCTGCCTGTGTGCCCTGCTTTTGCAGCATAACCAGGGATAAGTGGCCTCACATGGGCCTCTTGCTTCCACTGCCAGGTTTGGAGACTTGGGTGAACCACAAATTTACATTTTACAGCAAAACTGGCCAAGGTTGTGCCTCGGTATGTGGAGGCTGAGCCAGCTCCTCTATGGGCACAGGACCAAGGGGATGGTGTGCATCCAAGTGTGACCCAGAGAGATGTTAAGGTGGGGGAGCTGGGAATGTGGCTGGCAAAGATGCTTGCATTTTTAAGAGGAATTCGAACCATTTCTGCTGGCATGTATTTTGCCTCTCTGTACAATGAAATCAATTTAAAATTTGATGCGTGTTTAAGCAGCACTTAATCAGAAGGGTCAAATGTTAATGCTATATAATTTATTTCATCTTAGTTAACTTTCAAGCAACACAGCGAGAAAGATTAATTTTGCATCTCTGTATTGCCTGTGCAACAGGAGCAGCAGCGTTGGCACAGAGAATGCAAGTATCTTCTTACATTTTATTCAGTTGAGTTCATTTTTACCTCTTTAATCATAAAAATATAAAAACAAGATGATATCGCCACTGGTAACCATGTAACAAGCCACTGGGCAAGAAAGAGCACACTTTCAGTTGTGGTATAAGCAAAGGATATTCTGGGGGTATTAACGACCTTGAGTATTGAAGCTGAGAGAGTGAAACAAATGTATGGGGTTACAATGCATTTAAAATACAGGAGGGAAATCATAAATCAGCTCAATAGTTGTAAGGAAATTGAAAATTGTGGAGAGACAGTAACAAAACTGTGTGGAGATTGAAGGACTTATGCCTGTTGCTAAGAATGGTAATGAGAATATGCAATTTGAATAGGTCTAAACTGCCCTTGAAATATCATTATAACTTATTTGAAAAGACATTTACCATTTGTATGATTTCCCCAAACGTAATACATTTCCTTGCATGTTTGCTCATTCAAAGCATCTGAAATATGTCTGAAATAAACCCTTATTGGAGTTGAAAATAACATAATGTTCCAGGAAATAAAATCAAGAGCATTTTTTAATCGGTAGGTCTTCCACAGGAAAGTATCACAGAGTACAGACACAGTAGCATCATCCAGGTTAATTTCCTTTCCTTTTTTTTCCTCCTATAAATAAATGACCAAGGGAAATGAAAAGCCTCAGTCACTTTACAGAGGGAACCGTTGCAGCAGTGCTCTACTGAACATCAAAATGCCGAGTATTAACTTTGTTAGTGCTACTTATTTCTCTCTTTATCACAGTAGCTGTGACCAAATGCCTGGACACACGCACTACTGCCTTTGCTGCCGTTGTTCATGATGGGTGTCAGCACAGTAATTGGGAATGCTGGGGAGGCAGGGGGGAAGCCAAAGAGGCGAAGCAATTCAGGACTTAATCCAAGGGTTATCAAAGTCAATGGGAACCATTACATGGGCTCCCACCGCCTTCGCCTTCGCAAAGACACTGTCCCTACATTGGAACCACATCTGAGTAAATGCAACTTACTTGGGCGTTACTTAATAAACCTGAGCAGAGGAACAGAAGAAGAAATTTTCTTGAAAGTATGTGCCAATTTCCCAAATACTATTTCCAGCAAAAAGGCCACTTAACAGCTANCCCACCGCCTTCTCCTTCGCAAAGACACTGTCCCTTCATTGTAACCACATCTGAGTAAATGCAACTTACTTGGGCGTTACTTAATAAACCTGAGCAGAGGAACAGAAGAAGAAATTTTCTTGAAAGTATGTGCCAATTTCCCAAATACTATTTCCAGCAAAAAGGCCACTTAACAGCTACTGCCCTTGCAAAGAGAAGAGGAAAATGAAGTCTTTCTCACTCCTCAGTGCCACAGTGCAATGAGCGCTGGTAAATAGGTCTGAAACAGGGGTTCTGCCTTGCTCCATGTCTTCCTCCTTTTATAAATAACAGTCATGTTCTGATAAACTTTGAATCTTGCAGACAGAGATAGCCGTGTCTTAGAGATTGTTGCAAATCACCCACTACAAAGGAGTAGATTTTATCTTAAAAGGTGGCTGCAAGCAATATTTTAGTAATGAAAATTTGTTTAGAAGGCTTTAGTGTGTTTTTTTAATGCAACGCTCCCCAGTAAAGACCCCGATGGACTGGGACTGCATGGGAAGGTGTTGCCTCTTCCCATGTAGGTACAGGTTGCTTCTTTTTAACAACTATTCCTCTTTGCATGTGTAAAGTCCAGGCTTTTAACTAGCTGTCCAAAGGCAGAGGACCAGAAAAGAAAGTGGAAGTAAAGGCAAACAGAGATATGGTTTCTTCCATCTAAATGAGTGCTGAAGGTTTTTTTCTCTCCCTTTCTTAAAGATTCAATGCACAAAAGTCTGGAAATCAAACTTATGGTTCCCCCAACAGCCATAACTCTGCTCCTGGCAGAGAAAGAGCAAGACATAAATATAACCTCATACCCAGCAGTACATGCGACATATGTGCAAGGAGGTAAATTATGGGTGCTATGGGAACCATGATTTTGAATGTCCTGACTTGTGAGTTTAAATTCTCTGGTCCAATATTCTGGGTAGTTTCTTTCTTTCCTTTTTGCATCCTGTAGTTCTAAAGTGTACTACAGCTCTTGTTCTCCTCTATGCTGGCACAGCAATTTGGATCCTGCAAGTGGCTGAAGACTTTTCTTCATGGAAAGGTGATCACAATTATTATTCATAGATTTTCAAGACTGGGTTCAGTTTTCTTTGTATCACAAACCTTTGCACTGAGCACTGCCATTCACCTCTAAAATGAAAGGTGAATCAGGACAGCACATGCCATTAGTAATCTGCATGGGAGCCTTTGATGGCCCTCAACATAGGCATGTGTGTGCTGCTCCTGAACCAATTCACACATGGGCACATGTGTGGAGGTGACTGTCCTCCAGCAGGATGCCTGGGTGTCTGTGAAGCAAAAAGCATAATAGGAGATCACAGTGCCTGTTTGCTCTGAGTTTTAGCACTTGTACCTTTAGAGGGGCAGAGCTGGGTTTAGTTACATCCCACCAGTTTGCTCTATCATCTTCATGCCAATAAATTTACACATCTCTTTTAAACTCCTACTTTATTTTCCCAGATGAGGCTTTCAGACATTTGGAAGATATTCGCTAAGTGTCATTAAAAGAAATAGTCTACTGTGCTTTGAATTTCAATTGGACTTGATATCCTAAGGAGTATGTACTGAAGATTTTCAATAAATCCCTGACACAGCTACCCTGTTCTCTTACTTGTGGTACTGATCTACCATTAAAATAAATTTCACAGCAATTATCATAAAAAAACCCAGTATAAAATAATGACTGCCTGGCTTTCCTTTAAAACAAATTTGTTAAACTGTTAGGGTAACTTGTCAGCTCTAGGTACAAAATCTGCTGCCTCCCTTCCAGCCATGAACATCACACACTGGAAAGGGCAATGAGAGGAGGGTGAAATCCAGGGAAGATGCTGTTCAGCAGCAAGGTTTTGCAGACCTGTTTTCATAGAATCATAGAACAGTTAGGGTTGGAAAGGACCTTAAGATCATCAAGTTCCAACCCCCCTGCCATGGGCAGGGTCACCCCACACTAAACCATGTCACCCAAGTCTTCTTTCAAGCTGGCCTTGAACACTGCCAGGTATGGAGCACTCACAAATTCCTTGGACAACCCATTCCAGTGCCTCACCACCCTAACAGGAAAGAACTTCTTCCTTATATCCAATCTAAACCTCCCCTGTTTAAGTTTGAACCCATTACCACTTGTCCTGTCACTAACAGTCCCTAATGAAGAGTCCATCCCCAGCATCCCTATAAGCCAGTAATCATGACCATGAGGTATATGTGTGAAGGTATATGTGTGTGTATATATATATATATATATATATATGAAGGTATATATATGTATACCAGGTGTATGTATGTGAAGGCAGAATATGTCTCAATCTTTTCCNCAGCATCCCTATAAGCGAGAAAACATGACCATGAGATATATGTGTGAGGATATATGTGTGTGTATATATATATATATATATATATATATGAAGGTATATATATGTATACCAGGTGTATGTATGTGAAGGCAGAATATGTCTCAATCTTTTCCTTCTGCTGCTCTTCAGGTCCTGTAGATAACTGCATATATTCTGGTTGTGGAGGTAAAACCCAAGCTCATACTGCATCTAAGGGAACATCTGTGCTGTTCTGTCAGGCCAGGGTTTGTCTTTTTGTGTCTGTTTGTTTCCAGGATGGCTTCAATCCCTTTCCTGCTGCATGTCCACTTTAAGCCAGAGCCAAGCAGAGGCTACAGAACTTTTGGGTTAATGAGTGTTTTGAAAACAATTAAGTTTCAGTTGAAGCTGAAAGGTCTTTAAGTACATCAAAATTCATCCCTGAGAAGAGCAGTGTCTCAGATCCACATGCGTCAGCGCTTTGATAGCCAGAGATAGGTTCAGAGGTGTTCTTAAAGGCTCTGTTGATTTGCAAGCAGAGTTTGTAAAGCTGAGTTTGTGCTATATCACTGTTAAAAATACATCCGAATGTTGGATCATCTTCTATATATCCTTCCTGACTGCAAATCTTAATGCTGAACTCCAAGTATATTTAACCATTCCAGACTTACTAAAGGCCTGCGTAAGGAGGAATAATGCTGTGTAAATAAGCTCTGCCTGATTTTCTTTGCAACACTTTGTGTAAATTTAACATGCAAGTCAGGTGTCACGGTAGCTGTTGGAAATATTTAATGCTGACAGTATTTGGTAATAAAATAATAATCGCTGCATGTATCTCTGATGGAAAGAGATTCACGTCCTTTTGAATCCCTAATTGTGTGCCACACTACATTAGTGACAGATAGTCCATTGTCTTCACCTTTCAGAGATAGGAATTTCAGAGCAATATGCCAGGCGTTCCAGAAATAAGCCGGTTTAATGAAGCAGCAAATTAGACCCTTCTCTCTCTTTATTTAACATGCAGTCCCTTGAATTCATCAGAGTTCATTACAGAGGTGCAAAGTAGAAAAGAAGCTGCAAAATTTCATCTGTGATTAGAGCTAATGATTTTGAAAATGGCTTTTCATATTTTCCTAGATAACGGCTATTATTTATTATTAAATTTATGTCACGTTTCCTTTAATGAAATTACATTCTCTCCCTTCCTTTGTTTCTATTGTTTATGGCTTGGGTTTTATAAAAGGAATAATCATAAAGATGCTATATGTTTCTTGCCAACTACAGTGCCTTTGACGTGGACTCTGATAGCTTACTCTTGTGACTCATGTCAGAAGAATGGTTTTAAATTTTCCCTTGCAATTCAATCCCTCTGTAACACTTGACAGATAATGAATCCAACTGATGCTTTTTCCCCCCATAATTTCAATTTTACACACGGGCTGAGTAATGGACTCAGGACTGCAAAGCTAAGGGAGGAAGAAAAAGTTTGAACAGCAAAGTAAAACCATGAAGAGCTCCTGCCTCTTTCCGAGGTCTGTTCTTCATCCTGCTTCTGGCAGGCAAATAGGTGCAAACTGAGGGAGGTCTATACCCACCCCTGGTGCACATTCCAGCATGTCCCTGACAGCACTAACCTGCTCAGGGCTCAAATGAAGGGACTGGGGGGTGGTGACATTGATTTTTCTATTGTTTGTCAAATCTTATCCTTTGGGGGTGTGCAAGACCCAGTGCTGAGCACTCAGGTGCAGCTGGAGGTAGAATGGGGAGCTCTTGGGAGCCCGCTTCCAGTGCCCAGAGACCTGTAACAGTTTTCCTGATTCTGTTGGTTTTGTCTTTGGTACTATCACAGCTTCCTGACAGAGGGTTTTTGTCTTGGTATGAGTTTGATCAAGTGCTTTTAGAATGCTTAATAATAATCAGAGTTGTTTAAGGTAGTGTATTGTCAGCCTGTTAGCTCATACTATTAATAGTTAATCATCCTTATTCTAGTATACCAGACATGGAATCACCATTTCGAACGTCAGATATTAAGTGAACTGCCTGCGTTATTTCTGAAAAGGACCACCTGAAATGTTATTTATAATGACTGTTACTTTGCTCTGCTCTTTCTTCCCAGCCTCTCCCTTGTTGCAGTGTTTTTTCTCTTAGTGTGATGAAACCTGAGTATGAATGGGAAAAGTTCATTTGTAATGCGGCCAGTCCTGTGGTGTCAAAAAGAGAAAGTTTGTGGTTATTATTTCCTCTTATGGGGAGTTTGTGGATGACCATTTCAGCTTTGAGAGAAACAGTTTCCTTGGCAGACCACATGCAGTCTCTGGGCAACCCAGCCCAAAACTTCCCCAAGCTAATCCTGTTAACCAGCAATGCCCTGGGTCAGACAGTCGCTCCTTCCCCAGGAGATGCGGGATTACAGCATTTATTCCAGAGGCTCTTTCTGGCTGGGTTTCTGATGAACTCAGAGGTTGGTGCTTGAGCTTTTTTTGCTTCTAATTCTCTTTTTGCACAAAGAACACATGGGGCTCCTGTACGTGATATGTGACCAAGTGACCTTGCTTGTAAGTCTGTTTAAATACATGACTAGGAATCAGCTGTAGCAATCTCCCCACAGAGCTCAAGCAACATGAGGAAAAACTCATTATTCAATACCTTATTTCATGCTTTGGAAACAAAAGCAACAACCTTAGCACTTCCTCCTCTTACAGCTGTGTGGTTTCCGCCAGTCTTTTCAACTCATAATGAGATTCAGTGTTGGAGAGAGATGCTTGTGTCAGAAAGACCAAGATGTGGGATGTTTCTGATCAAAAAAAGGTATTCAAGTTTGTTGAAAAGCTCCATTTCTGTATGGGAGAACAAAGCTAACGCCACCTTTGTAAAGGTCTTTGGTGCTGTCCCCTGACTTCTGCTACGTCAGGCGTGTGTTTGTGGAAAGTCTGTGAGATTTTACTGAGCAAACTTGCCAGAGATTCGCTTTACGCCAAAGGAAACGTCCTCCCATGGATGCTTGCAGCAGCCTTGGTTAACTGACGGATTAGGTCAGGCTGGAGACACTGGGAACACGCAGCTATTCTCCTTCCCTGCGTCACTGGGTAGAATTGCAGTTGCCAGCAGGCCAGCACAGAGGAAAGGCTTTTTTCAGAGTGATCGGTATCATATCGCAAAGTGAAAAGAATAAAGAACCCTCTGTGGCTGTGCACCTCCTGCACTAGATTAAATCTGAAAGCAGGAGTGCAGTAAAAGTATGTTTTCTGCTAATAAACTGAGCAAAAGTGACAGGGAAGTCAGTGCAACATGGAGCATGCACCTTACTTCTTGCCATTTTCCTGATGGTCTTGTCTCACCCAAGGCATTTTGCAGATGATTGCAGTTATCTCTTATTCCTGGTAAGGATGCAATGCGAAATATAAATATGTGAAAGGTTAGGATGCTGTAAAGCTGCAATTACTCGTGAACTTTGTGGCTGTGCAGGAGTATAATAGTAATAAATCTTTGAGTTTGCTATACAGCAATCCTTAAAATACTCTCAAATGGGTTTTTTTATATTCAGAGAACTTAAAGGTGTGATCTAGTTTTTCCCAGCAATGATTAAATACCATGATAGGAAGGGCTGATAGGTGGCTCAAGGTGCAGAGATGGATGTGCATCCAGTCTACAGCATCCTGCAGCCCAGACCCAGACCTACTCCTGTCTGTATGTGACCCAGTGCCAAAGGAGCAGCTATTCCTTCTGCAGTCCAGCTTGTGAAAGGACCAGTACCCTCAACACCTGATCCCTGCAGGTCTCCACAGGCTGGAGCACACTACCCATTACCTCTACTGATTCCACCCTCGTCATTACCAGTGTACAAGCATCAGCCCGTGGGGATGAGTACCAAAAATACCAGTGTGCAAGATTAGAGCAGAAGTAGCAATGGTTCAGTGTTCTCCATTTAGCTGCTTTAGCCACAATTAAAACACCACAAGGGCTGAGGCAGGCACACACAAATACCTCAGATCTTGCTCACTGCTGACATTGCGTCACTGAGTGATACCTGCCTGGTGCACGGCAGGGCTCAGGATGCTGCTCTCCCTCCTTCTGCCCCAGCAAGTCAAGCTTGCAGCTGGGATTGCCAGAGCCCTCAGCTACCACATCATCAGTGGAGCAAGCCCCTGCTGCAGGCTGGAGCTGGTCAGGCCACGCTAAGCACCAGCACCTGCCTGTCACCCCAGGGCTAGCCTCAGCAGCCTCATGGGAACCACCATCAGAGCTTAGCTGTGCACCTTAAAGTGATTAATTTCCATACTAACACAGCCCTCATTAATATACCCAGGGCTCTAATCTTAATGAATCATGTAAAATGTTATGCCCTTTGGAAAGGCAAATACAACCTAAGTAATTAGGAACCACTTTTTTTTTTTGTCTTGACATCCAGCTCTGCCTTTTCAATTTGCTGCCTCTACATGCAAATTTTCTTAACACACCTTTGCCTTTGGAGCTGCAGTGGACTGCCAAGCCAGCTCTGACGCTAAGGTCACCCCCCACCCCTGGAGCACCAGTGCGTGTCTGGAAGTGTAGAAGCAGATGCTGGAGGAGATGGCAATTACTCATTTCCCAAACGAGCATATGAGAGGCAGCACTGACCCAAACCCAGTGCTGCTGTGAGAGTAACCTCAAAGGGTAGAAGCACCATCAGGCAGGGCTAGGCAATGAGAACTCCTCTGGGGGTGTAGGTGGGCAGCAGTCTAACCAGGGGAGTTGAACCAGCTTGGAGCATGGTGCTGAGCAAAGAGCCATGGTGTGGCTCAGCATGCAAAGGGTTCAAGCAGCAGCTGAGGTGCTGGGACAGTCCTGCTCTCCCCTTTGGGACCTCCATAGCATAGCCCAGCCTTTGAAGCTGCAGTGGCAGGGGCTGATGCTGGAGGAAAGAACTGAGGATTTGGTTTGTTCTTTTTCAAAGGCTTTATTCCTTTGACAGCTGAGCTGGAGTCAAACCTGACTGTCCACTGAATCCAGCCCTTTTATTTTTCCCTCTGTGAGATCTGACTTTGCACTTTATGTACAGTAAGGGCAGGCTTAAGCTTGACTGTCAGAATAAAAGCCTTTTCTTTTTATATCGCTTCGTATCCGCAGTTCAAAACACCTCCAGCCCAAGTTATGTCAGCTTCAAAGGCCTCCCAGCACTGCAGCCAGGGCTTTCTCCTGCTGCAGCCTATTTCAGTGGCTCTTGATAGCTTGCAGATCTGAGGGCAATCTGTGGGATTTCAGTTGTTTAAATGAGAGCTGTTAGGGTGCTGCAAAGAGTAGGGTTGTAGAAGGCTGCAGGCATCCAGCCCAGCGTGCTGGGGACTGCAGTGGGGAAGCTGAGGCAGAGGGAGTTGGTGCTTCTCATGCAGGGTGATCTGTCCTTCTATGGGGAGAGTCGTGATGAGTTTGTCCTTGTACATAAAAACCTCTTGAGTTTCTTCAGCTTATGTTGGATTAGAGGAAGAAGCATAAACAATCATAGCCTTCCCAAGGCCAAAGGAAAGCCCCAGCTTTCTGGAGATTAAGTCAAACTCAAGTTAGGGTTTGGCTGTGGCAAAGCTTGTTCTTCCTGTCCTTATTCTGGGCAGCTTTTCTGGTAGGGGAAGTTGTTTAAGATACTGATGAAGTTGATAATGTATGAAGTGATTTCTTTCAGTTCCTGATTTATTGAAACACACATTTAACTTTGTTTTCCCCTAAGTTTGTGTTTAGTATTAAGCAAACAGGATTATTCAGTTAGAGAAAATTATGTGCATGATTATGTTGCTCCGTTTGGCCTTCTTTACAACAAAATATCCAGTTTGTGTAATTGAGGAAAAGTAAAATCCATGCCCATGGAAATTGCTCCTGTTTTTTTAAAACTCCATGCAAATTGCTGGCCATGTCACACCAAGATGAAATCAGGAAGGGCAGAACAAGGAGCAGACGTGGGAAGGTTCCACTAATTGCATTCATTCACAAAGGAGAAGGAAACAGCAGGAAAAGGTGAGCATAGGCTAACAGTTGTGCATTTTCTTCAATGGAAGATACACTTCTCTATCTTTTCTCCGAGGCAATTATCGTAATTACGTGAACAAGGCATTTAGCAGATTTCTGACTGGACAAGCTAGCAGCATTGGCTACCAGAAGTAAGTTACTTGACATTATGGCAGTTAAACTCAAAGCACTTGCCACTTAAAATGTCATCTCAGATAAGACAATGAAATGAGCTGGAACATTCCTAGATCAGACTATTAACCTTGGCAGGATGAAGCATGTAAGGACACCATGATGTCAGATGTGAAAGAGAACTGAAACAGGTAAAACAGAAAAGGCTTTACTAGGGAATTTAAATACCCAAGTGGTCTGTTGAGAACTGATTTGTTCCTGCTCTTTACTGTGTTTGGCAATGCAAAACTAAGGGATTGCTGGTTACATCACTCACTGGAATTTAGGGTAAACTGAAGGAAATATTTCATCATCTGTAGTGAAATTGCTCTGCCTTGCTGCAGGAAGTTGAGTAACTGCATTTAGAAAGAGTCGGATTTAGAAAGAGCTGGAGCAGTACCTGCCTGTTCCGCTCTCAATGCATCCAACAGGTCTGAAAACCGCTGTTCATGCAACCATGCATGGAGGCACCTCAAGCAGATGTCTCAATGCTTCTCAGAAACGGGACTCTAGAGCCTCCAGCATTACAGGACAATTCTGGCTGGGCAATGGCAGTCATAAGAAAGCCCATTTCTGATTTGTTTATGGAGTCGCTACACAGAGTGATCAAGGGAGGAGTCACTTTAGGAAATGGTGCTGTTCTGTGGAGATCAAGTAATGAACTGAGCTTAGGAAACCACTTTCAACTGGTTTCTCACTGCTACATGCTGCTGTCATGGCACCAAAATATATTGGTCACTGAGGAATTCCAAAATTAGATATGATGTGATTGGAATTAATAGCAATTTAAAAGAAACAGCACTCTGCAAAATATGAATTATAGCTCTGTGTAAGCAACAACGTGCTGGTTATCCAGCCCTGAAGCCCATGGAAGTTGGCTGCAGCTCATCTTCAGAATCAGCAGTTTTTGCATGAGGCTCTAGTTAAAGAACATGAGCATTTTGAACATTCGGCGTTATTTTTGTGTTTTCAAGCCCTGTTTTCAAGAAATAGCAGTGTAGTGGAGAAGGATTTGCTTTGTAGTACTTGAAAATCCAGGCTTTAGAGTGCAAGACTAGAGACTTCCTGGGCAAACAGCCATTCCAGGGGCAAAAGTCCACTTATCCTAATGATCCTACCACATGTGTGAAAACTTGGGTTTGCCAGTCTGTCACTTGCCTTGTTTCCAGCAGGGTTATATCAGCTGGTAGTACCCCAGCAGAGGGTTAAAATAGATCTTTTGTGCTTGACTGTATTGTCAAGGCAACAAGAAACAACGTTATGGTCTTATTCAGCCATTCTCCCCAAATGTGTTAACTTGAGGCAGAGCTATTTCTGTGGAGCCCTGGTCGCAGGAGGGAAGCTTCTTCAGTGACAGGAAGAGGTTGGCTTTTGGGGGAATGGGAAATGTCATTGCCACACGACCCTGGGCTGGTTTTGGTGTTTTGGCATAATGAGTAAAAGGGGAAAAAATGCACTGTATGATCCTGGCCAGTGAAATAGTTTGTGCAGGTCCATGTCCTTAGCATGGGGACATTGGTTAAGGATGCAGGTCTGTGGTGGGGAGAGATGGGCCCACTTGGGTGTGCATGGCCTGAACCTTGTGCTATGTCCCATGGTGACCCAGGAGACAGAATTAAGACAATGTGCAGTACCCAGTAAAGTGGTTTTAAGAACACAGAGCTGCTGTCAGGGGTGCTGCCACTCTGCATGGCTAAGGTAACCTCTGCCTCATCTCCTGCATCTCATTCCAATCACGCTCCTTTTTGCTGCTTCCTTTCCCTCAGCCTTGTGCCATCCTTGTCTTCCTCTCCATTCTTCCCCTATCTGTGGTCTAGTGACTTCTATCCAGATAATTAGCTGTTGGGAGGATGAAATGCATCTTCCCAGCATTCGGCTAGCCACTGGGGCAGGCAGCCAACACCAGCTTACATTGCTGGGGGCTTGCTTTTGTTTGATCTTTACCATGAAAGCAACCAATTTGAATTCCTGGAATAATTAGCTGCCCTTTGCACTAGTGGCTCTTGAAAAGTGAGCTGGCGGGAGGACAGAGAGGGGAGTAGGAGGCGGAGGTGGATAATTTGTCCTTTGTAGCAGCTCGTCTTCAGGAGGTGATGCTGTAGGTCACACTCTTCCCTCAAAAGCCAGGACTTGGCAGACTCATTGAGCTGCAGATGTAGCCAGGGCTTCCCTGCCTGCCTCCTGCCTGCAGCCACCTCCTTCTGTCCTGACCCCAGGTTTGTGTGAATCAATCCCTCAGACCAACCCAGTGGTTAAAGTGTTTGCAGGGCTGCAGCTCCAGGCAGTGCCCTCACTTGTGTGTGCAGGACTCACCCTAGTGACTGCTGTTTGTCAGGGTCCCTGTATTCTGCTAAAAGAGAAAACCAAGGTGCTGGCATCCAGGTGATGCTGAAGACTCCATGGTTTTTCCTAAGAATAGCCCAAATAGATTGAAGCTCTGCACTAGTACTTCATTTTCTGCATCCTAAGAAAAAAGGAAAAACAAACCCCAACACCACCAAACCAGTGGATAGATTCTTTTCGAGTCCAGAACTATTCTTTAATATGGGCATGTGAAGTTAAACATTTACCAATTGTCACCCCAGATATGGTTGTATCCAGCCACAGATAAAGTAATTCAGGAGGATGTGACTTACTGAGTGCTTTGGGATTCTCAGAAACGTAAGTCACTAGAGAGACATTGTAATTTTCTAAGTTCATAGCTAAGAGAGTCGTAACTGAAGTTTCTGTTTTGGAGGTGGCTGTGGTGAGGGGAAGCATTTTGCAGCCATCCCCACAGGGGTTTTAGTGTGTGCTTTTTGCTAACATGACATTTCGATGGAATTTTCACCTTTCTGAGCAATCTTGCATATGGATGAAAAGGAGCAAAACCAATTCAGTGGTACTGCAGGTCCTGGAGGCACCTCAGTTGTACTCTGCTGGGAAGATTTGCCTTCCCATGGCAGTGGCAGTGAAAGATGAAGCAGCACAAAGTACAGGGGTGAGAGAAAAAGGCAGAAATGAGAGAAGTGGGAGAGAAAGTAAGATGGGAAAAAAACTTGGGGGGGGTGGGGGGGTGCTGAAGTCCAGAACAGATCACAGAGCGGATGAGATCTTTCTATGATATGTGTTCTTTCTATTTCTGCCTTGGATAACCAACGTTCAGAACACCAGGGAAGGCTGGAGAGCCACGGAGCTTCTAATCTCCCATTAGCAGCAGAGAACACCCCATCCAGTGGGATGTACAGAAACATGGTCCCAGATGCACTACCCGCCCTGCTTCCCTCCCTACAGATCACTCCCTTACTCCCTGCCACCGTAGGATAACCTAACATAAACACCCCAAGGCAGTGGGACAGAATGAAGGTGCAGGACAAGGGATTTTAAGGGTGAAATTCCCTGGGAACTTGCAAAACACAGGGCATAAAAACTAACCAACTGATGGCTGTCCCTGTATATTGCCTTCAAGGCAATACCTGACCCAGTATGCTAATAGAGGCAGCAGCACAACCTGCTTTATATCCTCTTGCTGGCCACCACCACATTCCGGCTGAAGGTGCAGACAGAATTGGCAGGGACCAGAGGGACCCATGAGGGCCCTGTCAGGGAGAAAAGGTGAGCTGTTTTATTAAATATGGGCTTATAAAGCCTGCTTGGCATTGGTGTAGCCAGTTCCCATTGAAGCATACGATAAATTGGTTGTCTGTGGTGGGAGCAGGGCTACAGTAATGCCCTCCTGAATAACCTGTCTGCAGTTCTTGCGTTTGGTAGGCTTCTATGGCAGTGGAAGCCTTTCCCTCTCCTTCCCCCACGGCCCAGCAAGTCTCATCTCAATGAAAAATTACCTCGCTCTGTAGGTTCAAGGATATAGGGAGAGAGAATGGCTCCACCAGCCAATCCCCTACCCACAGCTTGCAGCTACTAACCTGTTTTGGTGTGCAAAGGAAAGTTGTTTCCTGCCACAAGCAATCAATAGGAAGAAAAAAGGTTGAAAGAACGCTTCCCCGAAGTCCAGCTAAATACCAAAATACTGCATCTCCTTGGCAAAAATTCTACATATTTTACAGACATATCTGAAAATTACAGAAAGGCATTGAGGCCCTGCCCACCATAAACCCGCAATTCCCACTGAATCATTCCAAACTGAGCTGCCCTGGACTTTGCAAACTCAGTCACACGGATATGTAGAACTCTAAATAAAATGTGTACAAGTCAAAGGAGTAAATGTTCATGAGCAGCTGGAAATTATTGGGTTTGGTTGTATGTTTGAAGCTTTTTCTTGTCCTGCCACTGCCACTGTTTCATGAGTAGACTCTGTAATATTCCATTTTATCCCTCTGAGCTGACGGGAGAACATGTACTTTGCAATCAGAATGATTCATGTGGTTACATGATCCAGCACAGAGTAAGGGAATAAGCATCCCTAATCTAGAACATGAGCACTTATCTGTTATGCTTTTTTTTAATCATACTGCGGAACCATCATCTTGTTCCTTATGTAAGGTTCTTCATGGACTACTATGACAACAGCAGCACTGAAAAGCGGCGTAATGAGACATGAGGAGCATCAGGAACATACCGCTATAACAGCAGCTCATTACAGCTATTCTTATCTAACCTCAGGAATAAAACCACTTCAAGATGCTTGTCTGCTGCTGAGGATCTTTGAAAATCAGTTTCATTTTTAATAGCATATTCATAAGGTTGGCTTTGTTTATATGCTGATGGTTGATTCAGTCTGCAAAATATTTGAGAATAGATCTGTATTGCTGATCGTATGGGTGAGAACAGATCAAAAGTTTGGTGATCTATTGGAAAGGGCTTGGAGATGAGCTGGCGGAATAATCTGAGGGTGACAAAAATGCTGCTTCAGAGCAAGAGAATAAGAGGGCTCAACATTAATAAACAGGTGTCATGGAATTTGTTTCCAGCTCATGATTACATGCCAAAGATGAAAATTCCTGACGTTAGAGGGTATAATATCATCCCTTGATCCAAATCAGTGAAATTCAAACAGGAAATGAGGTCTTAAGAGTTGGAGCAGTTTGTTCAGGGGAGTGGAGAATTCCTCCTTGTTTTAAGTCAATGCTTTTGAGATACATGTTAGTTCTAACACAATTATCTTCCTGTGTTTAGGATTCACTAATGAAACACATGGCTTGATTCAGTAGGAATTCAGACTATAGTGCCTCTTCTAATCCTAAAATCTGCACATCTCTTAAGACTTTTTAAAGAACAATTAATTTATTTTATGTCAGAAGAGGCCAGACATGAGCCTGAGGTGTGGTAATGAAGAAAGACCATTGCAGCTCACTGAACCATAGGTGCTAGGTATCACCTTCACAGTAAGTGGTTCCTTGTACCACTGGCTGCTGTATGGCTATGGGTAGACTTGCTGCTGCTGCTCTCCATGCTGCTTCCCCACTTGCATCCCATCCCAGAGCAGGTACGTGCTGACCCCTCAGACGTGCCTACAAGTTCACGCAAGGAGCAGCCTCATGGACATCTCCAAAGGCAACTACAAGTGTGAGAATTGCGTATTACCACCTAAATTGCCTTTCATTTTCTGTGTTACTCAATGACGCAAACTGCTGTCTATACAATCTAGGATCATACCAGTGGGTGCCCAGACTTGCTAAGCCATTTGCACTTCAGATCCCAGCTGGGTTTTACAGTCTTAGCGAGAGTTGCAGGTATGAAGCCTCCATTTCTCAGCCAGCCCACTGCTGGTAACTTGTGAAGGCATTGGCCAACTTCAGCCACATCAGAGAGAGAGGCAGAAAACTTAGAAATCATTTACAAAAATCTTTGCAACGTAAATGTAAACGGTAGTTGTGTAAATTCTGGGAACCCAAATTAATGCCAAGACAAGCAGAAAGGGCCTCTTCTGCCTTCTGTACCATCTCCAAGACAGAGGACAAGAGACTGAGAAGGGTTTTGTGTGGGTTGCCCAAGGGAATTATTTGGGCCAGCTTCTGCTTCAGTGAACATTAATTATTGACCTAAAGCAGAAAAGTTGAGTGAGACCCAAGGTGTAACCATCAGGTGACAGCTTAGAAATTAGGATATTCTTGCATGAACTGTATGTCCAAGTTATCCCAGGCACTAAAGACAACTGATTTGAGGTCTTCCATACCTTGGGTTACTTCCACACCTATAAACTATAAATTTGTATAGGCATCTGATAGAGATAAGTGCATTTTTCCTTTACGAGAGTCAGCAAACTTGTACCACTTTGCTGAATTTAGATCATTGTTGGATACATAGTGTGAAAGATTAAACAAATTAGATACTGTCATTATTAAGAGAGTTTTTAGGACAAAAAGATAACCCTTCTGTCTCGCATTACATGCTTTTTCTCATTTCTTTTATGAGAAAATTATCTTTTTAGATAGCTGATGTATTCACATTCTTAGTCTTCAAAAATCTGTAAACTCTGTAGTGCATTATCACTTGAATAGGCCAAATAATTATTTGAATGCCTACTCATAGACAGCTAGCTTTCAGTAAAATTGAGGCTTTGAGAAGAACCAGAAAGAGCTACCAATCACACTGAAAGCTAAAAATAGGTATTTCGTTCTGGATTCTTAAAGCAACTGAGGACTTTTTGATGATTGTTAACATACTGTGTCAGATCTAATGTTAGAATGATTAATTTGGAGTGATATCTCCTAATTCTGATACTAGAGCTTTTATGGTAGAAGGTGTTTAGTGAGAAGGTGATCTCAAAATGACACTTCTTGGTTTCCCTCTTGAGAAGAAGCCTAAGCACAGCCAAAGCTGTAGCTCCACTGAAGCCTTGCCTACAGGTGATGACACTGGATCCTTCTGCAGTGTGTTGTCGTATGGAAGGACAAAAGTTCTTATGGGGTAGATTCATTGACACTGGGATAGTGTCACAGATATCGGTTGGACAAGTATCTGCTGGAGGAATGGGGAAGGTATCTGTGTTAACTGTGGTCATGTAAGAGAAGCTAGAAAGCTGTACCTGCACTAGGCTGAGTTACATGACGTGCTGTCCCTCCTGTCCTCACGTGCACTTCAGGGTGGTTTAGGTATCGTGCCAGCAAAGATAGAAAGAAATACTAATGGAAATGTTGCGTGTTTCAGAATTAATTGGTTGAGTAAAATCCCCACTATGCAAAAAAACACCTTTTAAACTAACTAATATGAGGTTACCCTTTAAAGAGGATCAGAAGAAAGAAAAACTTCTGAAACTCTGGTGCATTTGTGACATGAACAATATGAAGATTCAGATATATGACACTAGATTTGTACTACTGTTGTAGTTGAACAATTATCTAGGAGGCAACGACACTGAAATTCAGAGATTCACCTCCTCCGCTTTCACTTCTTTTAAGAACAGAAATAACTTAATTGGACTTAATTAATGTCTCATTAAAATTTTTTAATCACATAAAGGTCATATGGATGTTTGAGATCTCTTCTAATAGCAAACCAGTTTCTAGTACAAGTTAGAGGTAAGAATATTGATGTAAGGGTGGATGCTAGTTAAGTCTATAGCATACCCAACTAAATGTATAATTACTGCCATTCCAGGTTGTTGACTGGCAACCTTTCCTAAATGAAACCTTCTATGTAAAAAGGTTTTTACAAGAAATGATTGAGTCTACATAAGACTGCACAAAATTCTTCCCTTCTCCCTTTTTATTTCCCCTCAATTTTGTACTGTTTTTGAAGGAGCAGGAGGTTTAGAGCTGAAGATTATAATTTGTTTTTTTAAAGTGGGCATCTGGGAATGTAAAAATACTCATTCCTGGTTTCCATTCAGTTTTAGTTTCTAGGATACAAATAAAACAAGCTGATCCTTTTACCTGGTTCAGGCCAGCCATGTGAGTTTACAAGAGCTGAGGATCTATCCCAGCTATTTTTAATACTTTCACATCAAAATTGGCTTATCCCAATTTGCTTTTAAAGCATCCTTGGAGTGAGGCTCTATTTACTCAGCCCATATTTGAGTGCACTTTTACAAAATAGCCATAAGCACCCAGAAAGGACAGGTTTGTAATGAAAACACCGCCAGACAGACTAACCCCCCCCCCCCCGAGGGGATGTTAGCAAATGGATTCGACAGCTCCCGACCGAGACTGAACCAAGCGGGAGCATACCGAGACACTCGGTGAGTTATATGCTCTCTTTCAGCCGCATTTAAACTTACCTCAGCCAAAGAATGAGACTGTTTGAGGTCTCAGGGAAACGTGGGCTCTGCAGAAGCTCAGCCTTGCTGTTTGGAGAAAGAGAATTTGAAAAGTCTGACAAAACAAGGACTTATGTGTGAGACCAGGACACACCAGAGGAGGAGGAGGGTGCATGGAGGGACCAGAGAGGTGGAAGTGGGGACGCAGAGGCAAGAAAAGGGGCAAAAATGGAGCTCGAAGGGAGGGGAAAGGAAAAGAGAATTGAGTATATAGAGCTGGGAAAGTAAATTAAAGAAAATAAGAAAAACAGAGAGAGAAGCAAGGAAGGAAAGTCTGCACGTGTTTTACTGACAGTCACTGGGCTCTGATGTCCTCCCTCCACAGGGGACAGAGGTGCTCAAAGGTAGAACCATTAGTTGGTAGACTTTGGCTTGTGTTGAATTTAAATGGTGTGCATCTGGATAAAGGAGCTCACTGATACAATTGACCACGACCTGGCATTAGCAGTGGAAGGAGCTTGTGGTGCACTGCCTCTGAAATGGAGGTCCTGTCTCCCTGCCCTGTCTGAGCATGTCTGACCATGAAAGGTCTACAGAGGAGTGGGGTGAAGAAAGAAGTACACATGAGCATTTCTTTTTTACTTGGCATTGACACTTCTTGGGCCAAGTGCACGAAACAGGAGCTGGGGTTGATTCAGTTGTTACAGGGGTAAATTTGCTTTGATGCTCCCTTGCCCCAGACAGGTGAGGTGCAGCCTGTGTGTCATTCTCCCCCCACCTAGCTATGGACCAGCTATGTCCACAGTACTGCTGGGGCTCACAGGATGCTCCATAGAGGGGAGAAGGGGGAACATCAGGGCTGAGGCTTGCAGGAGAACTGCTGGGTCTGGTACAGGACAGGGAGTTTGAGAAACACAGAGATGTCATGGGCACTGGTGCAGAGACAGGCCTCCAGACTGGGTCCAGCAGCTGCAGGCTACCAGTGTCACACTGTGGGATGGGCTCTAACCTTCCATGGGATCCCCCCTATATACTGCAGAATCCCCTCTGGACCTTCTGTGTGCTGCCCCTACCTGCTGCCTGATGACTCCCCATACCTGCTGCAGGATGTCCCCAGTCTACTGAGGGATATCACATTCAGACATGCTGTGGGATGTCCCCAGCATGCTGCAGGACAAGCCCACCATGCTGTGGGATGTCCCCTAGCCAGCCCTGTGATGGTTCCCCAGGCCTGCTGCAGGATGTCACCTCCAGACCTGTTGTGGAACGTCCCCAGCACGCTCTGGGATGTTCCATGGGATGTCCCCTAGACCTGTTATGGCACGTCCCCAGCATGCTGTGGCATGTCTCCAACACGTTGTGGCATGTCCTCCCCAGCCCTGCTGCGGGAACACTCCCCGAGCAGCCTTTGGACGCTCCCTGGGGTTCAGCAGGATGCTCCCTCACCGCCCCGCTCCTGCAGCCGCGCACCTGGGCTCGGTGTGTGTGTGTGTGTGCGCGGCGGTCCACGGCGCTGCCAGGGCGGGGGTGACTCACGCTGCCGCCGCCGGCGGCCCCCGGCTTTATAACGGCTGGGGCGGCCGCTGCCACCGGCTCCGTTGCGCCGCGCCGCGGGGAGCTCAGGGGCCGCGGGACGGCACCATGCGGAGCTTGCGCGGAGCTCCGCCGGCTCCCGTGCTGCTGCTGCTGGCGGTGCTGCTCGCCGCGGGACACGGCGCCGTCATCACCGGGGTGAGCGCCGCCGTACGGCACCGCGTTGTCGGCCGGGACCGACGGCACCGACGGGAGCCGGCACCGGCAGCCGCAGGCGGGCTGGAGCCGGGCAGGGTTCGGCGCGGGGTTGCGGGGGCTCCGCCGGCAGAGCGAAGACGGGACCTGGGGGTCTGTGTGCGGTGAGGAACAGCGGGAGGTGGGGGCCGCCCGGGAGAAGCGGTGCCGGGTGTACGGGAGATCGCTCTTCCGTGATGGGTGATCAGAAAGGAGGGTCGCTTTGGGATAAGTGATAGCCGGGCTGGGAAGAGGAGCTGTGCCAGGGAAAGAGAGGCAACAGGCTCGGGGATCGGTCTGGGATAGGTGGTACCGGGGAGCGGGGGTCTCTCTGCACTAAGTGATGCTGGAGCTGCGGGTAATCGCTGGGCTAAGTGATAGCGTAACGTGGGGGTCTTTCTAGAAGGAGGGATGCCAGGATATGGGGCATCTCTGCAGTAGGTGATACCAGGACCTGCGGGTCTCTGAGGGATGCCACGGTGAGAGCTCTGTCACTTTCAGGGTGCGGGATGCCTGCACTTGGCGGGGGATTGTCTCCAGGCTGGTCCGTGAGCGTGCAGGGACTCAGCTGCCTCCCTAGCGCTGGAGGCTGCCTCCCGCTTTCCTTCCCGCAGCCCCGCTGTCCGCAGACATGTCCCGAGAGGGCCCGGCTCAGGGCACGGCGCTGCCGGGTTGTGCACCCCGGATGCTCGCTCCTCCAGCCCCTCTGCTCGCAGGGCAGGCACTGGTATTGCAACCACCGCAAAACGCTCCTTCTGGTTTTTTTTCCTGAGTATGACTGTGCTGCTTTCTTTCCTCAACACTCACCCCTGCACATGAGTCCTCTGTTGTTGTTGTTGTTTTTAGACTTGAAATTTACTTTGGTTGTGAAAATATTTTTTTTCCCAGAGACATTATTTAACTCAGAGCATTGCATCACGCTGAAGGAAAATGAGAGTTCTTAGTGTTTGCTTTGGATTAATAAGCCAGTGCTTGCATTCCTTCGAGAGGTTACATGTCTTCTGTAACCATCAGAAGCTGTGCTCCCAGTAGCCGGTTACTCCATGGCTGTCCAGGCTTCCCATCCAGACCTTACTGAAGTCTGTGGAAGGCCTCATAAGCATTTCTCTGGAGGTTAGATCAGTTCCAGGACTGATTGATTTTCAGAGCAGAGTGTGAAGGGATTTTTCTAAAACTTGAGAATTTCAGATTCTTTTAAAGTAGAATTATTCCCAGCAGCGGAGGACCAGTTTGTATGTCTGTTGTCAGAGTTGTGGCTACACCTTGAGGGCATAATGAATCCATTAATAAAGTAATTTTAAGCACTGAATAACTGATCAAGGACAAGGAAAATTCAAAATGTAAAAAGAAACTAGAACTAGAAAGTGATACTTTATTAACCATTGCAGTGCATTTCCACTTAAAACACTTGGATGCATTTTTGGGTTTTGATGAAAGCGCAAATCTCAGATGAGAACTGATGTAGGTGTTCCTGTCCCCATTCCCTGAGCCCAAAAGGTTTTCCTTTTCCTTTTCCTTTTCCTTTTCCTTTTCCTTTTCCATTTCTTTTCCTTTTCCTTTTCCATTTCTTTCTCATTGTCCTTTATTTTCCTTTTCTTTTCCTTCTTCTTTTTCTTTTCTTTTCTCTTTTCCTGTTCCTGTGCAATTTAGGGGCTTGATTGGAACCTTTCTTACTTCAGTGGTGGTTTGTGTGCTGACTTAAGTTGCCTTTGGAGCTGGCATTTCACCTGGGACATTTTCCTTAAGCTGTATTTTACACAAAAGTGGGTTTAAGTGGGGTGCTGAGGAGGAATGTCCTTTGTGTTGTGTCCTGAGAAGATTTAGAGTAGCAGCATGAATTACACCTTGCAGATAAGGTATATGCAGGAGCATTTGGGCTGAATATTTTTCAGAACTTGTCATACATTTTTGGAAAGGGACCCTTAAAAGTTGTGCGAGTTGTATATATGTGTGTGTGTGAGTTGTAAAGGAAGGCACAGATACCCTTGCTTGGCTAGGACATGCTCCCACCGGCTTAGCAGCTGAGTGGTACTTCCCTTCAGGACCAGTCCCATGGAAATGGATGGGGTTTGAAATACACAGCTGAGATAAAACGGGAGTTCAGGAGCTGTCTGGTGAGGAATAGCAGAGCCTGTGACTCTAGCTGAGCAGTGGACACCAGCTGGACAACCAGCATGTTGAGAGCAGCAAAAATCATCAGACCTGAAGGTCTTTCGTGACTAGGACAAAATTAGACCATTAGAGTACTTGTTTTCTAAGAGAGGTTAGAAAGCAAACATTATCTACCTGGCAGGCTATAGTAGTTTTATGGCCATATTAGTCTTTATAAATAAATACTCTGCGTGTTGGGCTCACCTATAGCATAGAGCTTTCTGCTTCATTAAATGTGTGTTTAGGAGGAGTGTGAGCTGTTTGGGTAGCACACACTATTGAATGGCTTGACCCTAATGCAACAGCTTCTTCTTGATTTACTGGCTGATCTGTAAATACGTATTTTGATTGGGCTTCTGCTGGTTGAACTTGTGTAATATTTACCTAGTGGAGTACAGTCTAATGGCATTTATTATCACTTGAATCCCAACGTAAGATCTGTAAGCGAATGTTTGTTCTCATACACAGTTTTCCCCAGAGCCATTAACACATTCTCTGAACATTTTCACAGGTTGCCTGTTTATGAGTGCCTTTGGTCCATCAATCGTCCTGTCAGACATTAAGAAAGTGGGGAGTCAATTCAGCTTTTCTCTGGGGTGTAATCAGAACCTTTAACTAATGGCATTTCTCATCAGAGAAAGGGAACTGGTTTTTGCATTAAGCTTATCAGACTTTTTATTATATGAAATTTTGGTTAGAAAATAGGCAGAAGACGTGCAGTGAGTAACCTGTTTCCAAACGCTAACATGTCAATTGCTCTTCATCGTTTCTGTGTTTTAAAACATACCCAATAGTCTGCATTTTGGTTTGTGCTTATCTAAGCTGTACTGGGTAAGTGCCTGAAATATTTCCCTCCTGCCCTGCAGTGGGAATGCTACCACAGCAGCGTTTTCTTGGATTTGGACAGTTAGGCAAGGTTTTTCTTCTTACATATGTAATACCACTTTTAGTTACATGTGATTCTAGATAACAACCACAGAACCCATTTTTAGACTTCTAGTTACTTCTACTTGGACTTTTCTAGCAAAAGTATCATGCAGTACTGCAATGCAAAGGCACTCAACCATGAAGTATTATCATAAGAAACTAGAAGAAATAGTTACCTAAAAGTCTTTAATTTCATGGATAATATCCTATCTTAGCTTCTCCATAAGACAGGATTCCTGACTGCTTGGTGCACTTGGTTCTTGCACCTGCCTGAGTGCACTCAGGCTCCAATCTGGAAAAGCAGAGTGGCACATGCCATGGTCCATCAGTGCTCAAAAGTTGGGACTGCAAGTCTTTGACAGTCCTGGATTTGGCCCTGAGCTCTGTATGTGGTCATGGCTTTAAACATCCTGAGCTCAACTCTGAAACATGCCAGGAGCCTGTACGTTCAGATCCACGGGCGCTATAAGTATTGCATATCAGCCTTAAATCTGATTATTCAGCCTTAATGAGCCATGATAACTTGTGGGGTGTCAGGGGCAGCTCCTGAGCACCTGATCTGGCCTGTTTCTGGAATATATTTATAACTAATTTAATTTGCCTAATGCTGTATTGAATTCCAGGCCTGTGACCGGGACCATCAGTGCGGAGGAGGGATGTGCTGTGCGGTTAGCCTCTGGATCCGCAGCCTGCGAATGTGCACGCCGATGGGAAATTTGGGAGATGAGTGCCACCCTTTGAGTCACCGAGTGAGTATGTCACCAGGGGGCTGTGGCAGGGCAGAAAGGAACAGGAATATAGTGCACTGTACCTCACATTGTATTAAAATAGGGAAACATCCTCTGGGTTACAATACCCAGCCATTTGCATCTGTATGGAAATAGCACTGAAGGTACCCATGTAAGGAAATACATTACTGTCAGAATTATGCTGAAGATAATCTGAGGATGAAAGTACTACACAGCTCCAGACTGTTTACTGATTAGTTTATTGTTGCTGTTTTGCTTCATTACATGATTCAAAATAGCTTCAGCAGTTCCCAAGCCCAATGCTATGGGTGTGAGCAAGAATATAAGCAAATGCCACCAACCCCTAACAAGACCCTGTCACAAACGAAAACATCACCAGCCAGTGTTCGGACACCCAGCACACCATTGCAGCATGGTCCCTGTCATCAAACAGCAATGTCCCCTTGTGCTCCAGAGGCTGAGAAGTTCAAAGCTCTGCTCAATTACATTTACATTCTTAAAGCTTCTGCTGTGATATTGGAGACCAGATTCTCATTTTTACTATGTAAAGTACCAGGTTCTTTCTTGTGAGGGCTCTTTACATTAGCAGAAGTCTCAGAATAAGAGAAATTGCTACTGGGCAAATTATACTGTCTGATATATCTTAAGCTAATTGCCTGCATAATTACAATCAGAGAAGATCTGTCCACCCCGGACTTGAAGTCATAGTCAATGATGTTTATAAGCTTTATGAGGTTAATTTTAGATTACTCACCCTATTGCCCTTCATGAAAAACATGAAGCAAATTGGTTTACAGTAATATGTGAAATTAGTTATTTTTAAGGATGGAGAGTTTACTCAGCAGTTTCTCTCCCCTAAATAACTGGGTAGCGGGCAGCTGGGAGACTAGCTGCCCTGAGCACCAAAACCTTTCACTTACCTGCAGCTCAGGTACAAAGCAGGCTCCACCATGACCATGCCACCACTTCGGGGACCTCTGGAGGAGCATGGAGATACCCTGGAGGAGATGGTTGGCAGTTGGGTTTCTACTTTCTAGTTTCCTTCTCAACAACTAGATGGCGTTGGCTTGATGCCGTTAACAATTTCAGCTGGCATTGCAGAGGCAGGGTTTGCAGGCAGGGACAGGCAAGGGAGGTTTGGCAGGGCAGCACACAGAGTTGGCAGCACGAAGGTAGCTTTGCTGCTGCTATGCACCTTGCATATAACCACCACATTTCTCCCAGGAGGTCCCATGTTTCCTTTTCACCCACAAACTCCCAATGCCCCATCTCATTAAAACCAGTGCTGGGCACACAGCATGGTCACACACACTGGTTCACCCAGCATCACCAGCAACCGCTCCAGGCATGTGGGCTCTGCCTGAGCAGGCAGAAGCTGCACACCTTGGCAAAGCTTTGTCCTGCAGAGCTGTCACCCGCTGCCTGTCCCCAGCCGGGTGTGTTGTTAAAGTCACATCTTCAGCGTAGGAGTGCTGCTGAAAGGAACGTTTCCTTGCAGCAACTGTAATGTTTGGAATAAATCAGTCGAGCTGTCAGAGGGCTGAGCAGTACCTCTGAGTCAGCCTTACCAGCCCCAGGAGCTCAGGTTTTTCTGCAGTGCTGTGCGTGGGCACCTGAGAGGTGTGATTCCCAACAGGGAGTCCCCATCACCCACGGCTGGTGGTCTCTCTGCTCACTCTGGGGCAGAGGAGAACATTATGGATGGCATGGGGAAGCCCACAGCAGCCCTCGCTCTGGGGCTGCTTTTCAGATGGTGCTGGGCAGGCGGCTGTGGCTGGCCTAGGCCACTGCAGGCAATGTGAGACCCCCCACTCACCCTCTGCACACAGTAGAGTGTCACTGTAGTCGGGCAGGTCCTTGACATGACGAGCAGGGGAACGTGTGGGACTTATTTCCTTCAACTTTCTTACAGAGAAAACTGGCACACTGACACAAAACAATCTTGGAATATTACAGTTACAGGCCCAAAACACCCAGAAATCTGGAAATGAGAGAATTAGGGCTGCCTGCCCAGCAGTGGCCTTGTACCTCTGTGTTTCGCTTGCTGAATCCAGCCGGATGCTCAGTGCACGCTGCTGGCCAGCAGCACTGCGGCTCCTGGCTGTGCTGTCCCACCAGGCTGTCCTGCTTGGCTCAGCTCATGTGCTGGCAAAGGCACGGCTCCTGTAAAAGGCAAAGCTTGTGATCAAGTTGTTAAAGAGTGTCAGTGCATGTGCATTTTGTGGCGCAACTGAATTTGTTTAATGCAGTCCATATGTGTACTCCCTGCAATATACAGTGTAGCTGGAGGAGAGTGGGATGAAATGAGAAACCTCCAACCTGGGGCGAAAAGGATCCTGCTCAAAGAGAGTCAAGATGACTTCCAGAGGTCCCTTCGAGCCTGAATTACCACGGGATCCTGAGGTTCCCAGGTCCTGCTATGCAACTGACAGACTGCTCTGTGCCATATGACAATGCAGGAATCAGGGCAAGTAGGCACTGCATAGCACACGCCACAAAAACGTGATGCTAAAGGCCAGTGTAGTTACACAACAGATGCCTTTATGAAATGGGAGTAAATGCAGAACATGTGTCACAGATACAGATTTACACAGCAACACAGACCACTACATTTTGCTCTTAACTGTGGTTTGACCAGGGAATGCAGTGGGGTTGGCTTTGCTATCTGCCCTCCACCTCCCGTGCTGCAGCTTGTGGGGATCTCCTGCTGTGGGGGGAGGAATGACATTCCCAGTATCCCCACTATTCATCTAAATCCATCCCCCTGAGCACCACCACCACCGCTGTGCTCCCTGTCCCTGATGTCTCTTCTCTTTATCCCCAGGTTCCCTTCCCTGGGCGGCGGATGCACCATACCTGCCCATGCCTGCCCAGCCTGGCCTGCGTACGGACTTCTCCCACTAAATTCAAATGTTTACCGGACTTCAGAAAAGAAGATGTGTTTTTTTAGCAGGAGCTTTTCTGCGCTAAAAAGAGCCTCTCAATGTATTTGTTTTCTTGTTGTTGTGACAAACAAGGTACTTGCCAGGGGAAACCCTTTACCATACTTTCCTGCCTCACCAACATTAAAACTGAAGATGAGATGCTGTACTGTAGCGGCCAAGGTTTTCAGGAGGGACTCACAGGGGTGGATGCTTTCATTCTGGGGTGAGCAAAATGACATCTGCTAAAGCAATGCTGCTTTCTGAGGGCAGGAACTTTATGATATCTGAACCATCTTGTGCTCTTCATAGTCCCAGCTTATCCCCAGAATGAAAACATCCAAGATTATTGTCAGTTTTAGAAAACTTTGGCCATGTTTTTACACTTTGGAATGTCTGAATCAACTGAGAGTTGAATAATTGCATAGTGTGAGACATATGACAGCTGCCAAAACCTTGTATTTATGTTACATTTCGTATTTTATTAAAATAACTATTTTAAGTTAGGCACATCTCTAGGGTAAAAGCTTAACCAATAGATGTAGTTTTTACACTTTTAAAAAGTGGATAGTGGAACCAAAGCATTTCAATATTCAAAGCATTAAAAGATTTTGTTATTTTAGTATTCTAAGATGAGAAGTTGTTGTTACTTGAGTTGGTGTAAAACTACCTGATCATCTCAAACTATGTATTAAGATGTAGTTTATATTAAAAAAGGAACCCTGAAGTTTATTGTAATGGGCTGCCTGACTTCTTGTATATGTATCAAATTTGCTGTGTAAAAATTCTGTATCAGAATAATGGAAGTATATGATTTGATTTATTTTAATATTACAGCATTATTTTGTCATTGTGCTTTTCCATTTTTATTCAATGTAATCTGTTATCGCACACTCAACTCACCCAAGCTAGCAGAACTCCTTATGGATAGTTTAGCAAAGGATTATACGCCACTGGCTGCTTTTAGGGCAGCTCAGCAGTTGACCAGGCATGACTTCCTCAATCAAGCTGCAGCCTCAGACGATGGAGGAATCTTGGTGCAGCTAATATGAGAGGTTTTTCTTGGCACATGCCTCAAAGAATCAACTTTAGCCCAGCAAACATAAAATTTGTGGGGTTTCTATGACATACTGTGCAACTTCATATTTACTTGTCAGTCCCTGGAGCTGGAATTCCAATAGTTTGTGTGAGTTTCACACGTTTCTTACTCTCAGACATGCAAACATATGCTGGAACCAGAAAAGTGAAGTCATTCATCTTTCAACAATCAGTGCTTTGCTGCTGATGACGATAGAGGGGGTTGAGAGAAGTTAGCATGCTTGTATTAAGGCGCACACCTGTGTTACTTGAAGAAGATGAGAAGTGGGTTTAGCAGGTATGTTCCACTTTGTTCCACAGGCTTCCTGAGGAGACAGAAACAACTGGGCTTGTTATTTTGCCAGATCCGTGTGGATTCTGCACATGTTAGAAAAACCAGTGTCTTGAGAGACAGGACTGCATCTTTCTAGCTCAAGACAGCCCAACCCCAGGGCTCCTACTCCAAAGCCTATATATTTTGTGTCACCCTCTGCAGTGGCAATACAGCAGCTGTGCAAGTGACAGCAGTCTCAGGTCCTGTAGGGAAAAAACCCAACCAACAACCAAAGACAGAGAGTGTGAGATGCCACCAAATGGTAACTTTGTATCTGCTTTGCATTAAGGTGATCAGGTACAAATGTACCCCATTGGTACATTAGATCTGAAGTGTTAGAGAGGCTCATTGCAAACCCAATGGCCTGGATTTTGCTGGTGAAAGACCAGCTTGTTCCCATGTTAATGCATTGACATATAAGCACTGGAGAAATTCCTGTAACCTGGATTGAAAAGCAAACCCAAAACCGTATCCTACCACTGTAACTCAATAGTGGGGTTCCCAAACACCCTGTGCATCCATGCAGTCTGAATCCCCAGAGTAGGAATGCAGTGGGACCTTGGAGCTCCTTTTCTGTCCATGTCTATCAGTATAAAATTAGCTTAATACCGTAGACTTTTATTTAAACACAAAGGGAAGGAAAATAGAAGCACCCCAAATCTGTATGTGTCCCATCTCTTACTCCATTCCTTATCAAAGCACATTGTCATGATGCTTGAAACAATGAACCATAGCAGGAAACACCAGTCCTGCTTCACATCTCCTACCAGCATCAATCACCAGTGACTCCACTGAAGGTAATAACCCTGGTTTGTATCAGTGTAAATGAGTGGACAATTATATCTGATGACCGCCTTAGACCTGCCAAACTGAACTCCTAGGAGAGTTTATCAGACAAGAACAGAGCAACTTTGTAGTTGTAATTTGTGCCAATTGACTTGTGGGATTAGGCATTTATCTGGGTAATGAGGACAGCCTCAATTACATGAGTCCAAAGTTCACACCATGTGTAGGAGATTGAAATACTCCTGTCCTGCAGACACTCCTGGACAAGGCATTAGGAAGGTGTTTCTCCGAGGGAGATGTTATCCTGTACTTGTCCTCCAAGGGCTTTTCCACGCCTTCCCTGCTGCTGCTGGAGTACGGCTGATGGCATAGAAGAGCTAAAGGCAAAACCTCACTGTCCTATATTCACACTATATTCACTTGGCAATAATTATTATGATTCCCCTTTTAGTAATTTAATTCTCATTATTTGACACAATGAAGGTTAGCTGATTTGAGAGATCATTCTAGCAGGAAGCTGAAGCTTCTGCACCCCAATTCTTCCCTAAACTCTGTCCTCATCAGTTACCTTTTCTCCCATCCTGAGGGAAATTTCCTAACTTAAGCGCGCCTTCAAAGTCCCTTTAATTTCTTTCTTCAGTGGAAGGGGTAGGGTTGAAACCCTTTACCTTTGCTTTACAGTAATAACAGGTAAACCAGTGACAGCCAGAAGTATTCCAAAATGTAGATAGCCCCTCTGCTTTTCCCTTGGGGCAGCGTTTGATTTGAGGGGCACAAGAAACTCAATGCATTGTGACTGATGGGAAAGGCAGCCAGCCACAAACCAGCTCTGCCATGTAAGGTTTTTTGCAGCTCCTTGTGCTGCTCAGTTTTCCTCAGTATCACCCTGGCAATAACCCCAGGCCAGGAACAGCTTCCTCATCTGCCTGGTAGGAGGGGAAGGGGACAGGCCCTTGGAGGAGAAATCAGACAAGAAAAGAGAAGAAAACCTGTGCAGCCCTAGAAACATCTTTATGAAAGGGAAAAGCCTCATTCTCCAGTACACATAGCTTGTTAAGAGAGTGCCTGGTTTAAATACTTTCCTCTGTTCACTCCACTTAGGAGATATATGCCAACATTTGCTTTAATTTTATTAATATTGGAGTAATTAATTATTAATAGAAACATGTGCATTAATTTTTAATATTATATGGATATTGATATTACAGCTATGCTATAGAATAATGATGATATCCCACCGCACTGTAGGAGTTCCCATGTTTGTTACCAGATTTTGGGTTAGCAGACAGCTATTTCAGGGAAGGACACCACCACATATAATGAGCTCCTGCCTTAATTTGCTTACATGCTCATTAGGAAAGGTAAAGCAAGGTGTTTCAGGTTTGTGGGTGCACAGCTGCTTGAGCAAGCATGTGCTTGTAAGCCTGGGAGGAAAGCTCTGCTGCTGAGCAGGATAAAATCCAGATGAAGCTCAGCTTTATCTGCCTTCCCCTGCCCACAACTCTCCCTCAAGGAAATGTTGTCACTAGGAGAAAAAAAATATGTTATAAAGCCTTTGAATCAGGGGGTGGCACAAAATAAATTCTCCTAGCTGTGTGGCAAGTGAAGCTCTGATCTGTATGGGTGCTTACCCAGGAGACTGGTCACCCCAACCACAACCCTGATTTTATAGGAGTAGTTGAAGTGAAGCTAAGTAATACAAGGCTGAAATTATCTATCTTGGTGGTTGAGAAAACACTATGGACAACAGTTACTGGTATGGAGCACTCTTAAGGTAAGAAACAAGTTAGCATTGGTTTATTTTCTTGTGGATGGGCTGAAAATGTTAGTTTTGTTACCCTGAAGCTCTGGTGTGTTGGAAGTTCTTATAGCACAGCTTGTCAAAGGAACTTTGCTAAGTTGCTTCATCAGTATAATGCACCATAATGATGTATGAGAACAGCAAGTATGACCACAGACTGAGGTCCTTGCTGATGCTTCCCTGCCCTAGTAGCTCTCTGATTTGTTATTACTGCACAGATGGATGTTCAAAAGAAACAGAAGGTGCTAAGAATCCCTTGATTTAAACAAGATGTCTCAGGAATTTAATCTTGACAATGTGTAATATGTTTTCCAGAAGGAATTAGAAAATTGCAGGAAAGAAAAAGACTGCAAATACAAGAGGATTTTGATAACAGCAAAATCAATGTGCCTCCACAGATATGAAATGCCAAACCAGCGGGGGTACAGCTGTTAGACTAATCAATAATTCTGAGCACAGGAATGGAAACAAATTTAACACACACCAAACACAGAGTAAATCACCTATCATTTTTCAAGGAGAGTCTTGAGTGTGGGCACATCTAGCCCAGTGCAGCAGAATGCACCTCAGTGATTTAGCAGGACATATTCCTCTGTATGGTCCAGCTGCCTTAGACGACGTTTGTAACCCTTGGGTTGCTGTCTGGCCATCAGGGCTGGGAAAGGCTGAATATGGAGGGCTGAAGCTGAGTAAGCCTGGTGCACTGCAGGGAGAGTGCATGGCAGGGATTACAGTGCAAGGTAACAGCCAAATGTGCAGGAAAGGGGGAATGAGCAATATAAACACACCCCTGGCAGGGGTTTCCCAAAGGTCCGAGTGTAAATGGCTTGGGGGGAAGCTTTAATGCATGCACAATGTCAAACTGACAGTCTTCTCTGCAAACCCCAGTTTGCCTGGTGAAAAGGATTCATGTTAATTGTGCACCAGGAGTGCCCAGCGTATCTCTTCCCTTGCTGGGAATCCCATCCAGGCCTCTGGAACTCCGGCACTGTGCCTCCACCACAGCAGCGCAACACGTGGAAGGGATTAAATCTGGGTTTAAATGTAATGCAGCTTTGTAAATCCCAAGGCTGTAACACAGCTCAGAAGCAGATTGAAAACATGGCCTGGTTCCAGCCAAG
Organism: Agapornis roseicollis; assembly: GCA_002631895.1. Taxonomy (NCBI): domain Eukaryota; kingdom Metazoa; phylum Chordata; class Aves; order Psittaciformes; family Psittacidae; genus Agapornis; species Agapornis roseicollis. The sequence continues at coordinate 205,060 of NDXB01002819.1, forward strand.
TGAGCAGTGCTGAGCCTTCTTTATTTGCTTTTGCTCTTGTACATGTGAGTGCACTCATATCATTCCGTGCAGGCGTTTACGGGCTCTTCCAGCACAAATAGGCAGCTGCACCTCTTGCTGTGAAGAGTTCACAAACCAGCAAAGCTGCTGTTACTTTCAGGGGGTGCAAAGCTGGGCCCACTCTTTACTTAGTCCTCTAGGCTACACTGGCGCATAGGCAGCACAGCACGTTTCTAATGCTTTTATGGGACCTGCTGGCAAGGACAGCTCAGGGAGAGGCACTGGTGAGGCAGCTGTGAACATGCTCACCCTTTGCAAAGATTTCACTACATCCTGTCAAATCAATAGGGTTTTTTTTCCCCTCCCCAATTTCTTCTCTCACATGAGTGAAACTTTGACAAGAAGGTTCCCCACCCCTTCAAATTCAATGGCAAAATTTCCTGACTGTGATGGGGTCATAATTTAAACTCCCTCCCCACCCTGGTTTCATTAAACTCCCCTAAGTCACTCACAAGTCTCCTGCACATTGCAACAGAGCCTTCAACTGTTTGGATTTGGTTTACAGCAGCACTTATGCTCAGATATTGCAAAATGGAGAGTAAGAATAAGTCTGTCTGGCTGAGACTTTAGGATCTTTCAGGTTAGGAAAATTAGCACTCGGAGCTCCATCCCCACCAGGAGCACTGTGGGCAGGTCCTGCAGAGCCTGGCTTCTGCAGCATCCTTCATCACCTTGCTGGAAAGCACTTTGGTGATGCTCAGCCTAAACGTGTCCTTCTTTGCCTTCACACCATGGCTCCAAGCTTTACCTCTGCCTGTGATTCTGCTGGCTCCTTGGCTCAGCTGCCCATGTTCTCCCCCTTTTAGTCACACTGCAGCTTGGCTGAACATATTGCACGTTCATCTGCCTTCCTCCACACCCAGATGTCTCCTGAGGCTCTCCCAAAGCTCACTCCCTAGGGCAGCTCAGCCCTGCAGGCAGACAGAGCTGATCCCTCTGCCTGGGATCACTGCAGCCCCATGGCACCCAGGGGAGCATCGCCTTTTCCTCTCCTCCCTTGCCCTTGGCACAGCATACTGGTGAGCCTGCTGTGTGGTGTGAGCATGCAAGGCCTAATGAGGGAGGAAAACGAAAAAGCCCAAGTTGATTTACTTGACTATCAAGCTACTCAACTGTTTCCTTTCCATCACCCTCCTGCAGATTGAGTGGTTCGATGGAGTGAGGTAATATTCCACTAAATCATTCCTCTTTCTCTCACTGTCAGAAAGCACCCAGACTTCATCCCTTCCTTCTGAATCTTCCTGTGTTTCCCTCTGTGGATGTTTTTAATGACAAAGCCATTTTAGCTCTACCTCTGCTACAATCCCTGACAGAAGCAAGCACCGGTATTTATAAGGTATGATAAAACGTGTGTTGTAAAACAGTTAGCAAAAGGAAGGAGTGAGTCATCATGTGATAGAGAGGGCTCCCAGTGCTGCTCACTGGTGTTTCTGGCTTATTCTTCTCTGGTGTGCTTGGGCTGAGCCCCAGACCCGGCGCAGGGATGGCACTGGGCAGGCAGCCGGCTCTGGGGCGGTGTGCCGTGGGCAGGCGCGCAGGCTCACACTGCACATCTCACAGATGGGGGATCCATTTTTTTTCCCTGGGTGATTTGTTCCAATGGTTAATCATCCCCACACAAACACAGGATTATTTTGGTTTTAATGACACACCAGTAAATAACACTCAGAACCTTTAGGATTGGCTTTCTCTTCACCGGGTGATCTCTTGACTTCTGCCTCCTCTATCAGCATTGTGATGACTGCCTAAAATTGGGACTTCACAGCTTCCCTGTGCCCTTGCAAGACTAGCTTTGAACTTGAAAGCCTCCTACACGAAGTGCTTTGGACTATCAGCCTGGTCACGGTTGATGTGAAAAATGTGGCACTGAAGAAAGTGGCTTTCCAATAAATACATCCACAGTACAACCATGCATGACTCGAGATCAAAGACAGAGTGCAAGTACCGAGGTCATTAAACATGAATAGAAATACAGAAATGCAACAGCTTGCATTAAAGGCTTAGCTTGACTTTAAAGTTAAGTGATGAAAGCTTATGTAGTCAGCGATTGTTCACCCGTGATAATGCTCTGCTCTTGCCATCAGTAGCTCTGTGCTTTACAAAGGTGAGTAAGAATAATTAATCATTTTTCAGATAAAGTACCGAGGTGTAGGGCAGTTAATGACTTGTACCAAGTGAAAATAGGCTTAAAGATGCTCAGCATCATCAGCTCTAGGGAAAATCAGAGCACCACAGACATCAGGTCCGTTGGAAAAATCAGCTCTTAGTCACTGCTCTTACAGCCAATGGATGAGTGAGGATTTACCCTGCACAATGACATGGCATCAGAGGTTACCAGCATAAAAATGGGTTTGGGGTAAGGTTCCCATTGGCACAGCCCCAGGCCAGCCCAACTCTGGACCAGTTTTTAAGAGACAATTTCACTGACAAATTTTCTCTCCATCTCTTGGAGATGTCACAATATTCTGAAGCTTAAGAACATGGTAGCATAGGAGATGATTCCTGGCCCGTATCACCACAGAGTTAATGGTAGCCTGTGCAGTGTTTTGAGCAGCCATAAAGGAAGCTGTGCTAAATAAAGGATTTTAAGGGACTTCTATTGCAAAACAGCCCCCCTGCCATGTTTCTAATAATTTTTTGATTTGCAGCATAACTATCTAATCAGCTTTCTGGGATATTCTGATACTGCACAGAATCATCTAATCTGAAGCCTAAATTGATGAAGTGCCTTGAGATAGTTAGCATCCCAATCTGCCAATGTGTCTTACTCTGTCCAGAGCCTCTTCTCTCAGGGTGGTTTGTGGCAATCCTGAGCAAGTGCAGATGCTAGAAAGGAGCAAAGTGACTGCTTAACCCTGTGGGGTGAGTGGCAGAGGTCCAGCCAAACTCCACATATCCTTTGCTGGGAAGCGAGGGGAAAATGCCAGCTTTGTTCTCCTCTGAGCTCAGCACACCATGCCCAGGGCAGAACCACAGCATACAGCAGAGCAGCCTTCTGGAGGTGTAGCTGTATTACATCCAGGTAGAGCCCAAGGAAAGAACTGTGGCTATCAGACTAAACCAAATTCCCACCCTTTTCCTCAAGGCTACAGGGCAACACCATTCTGGGAGGCAGTTTGGTCTCCATGGTATATACCTGGTAATGGAAAAGCAAATGATAACAGGTTGTGGGCTACACATCCCCCTGCTCATCTTCCACCTCTAACACGACCACTGAATGAGACCTTCACTCAATAATTTGACTGGGGCCAAATATTTCAGCCCTTTCCTAACAAACTCCTTCCAAATCTAACAGTATAGCTTGAAGCACCCCACAGTATTTCAAGCATTGAGTGTTGTATATCAGATTGCCACAGGCACTACCCAGTGTGATTTTTCAAGCTGACCTGACATTTAAGGCTAAAAACCTCCACTGACTTAAAGATTTTGACTGGGAATGTTTGCAAGGAATGTGTTAAATACCTGGTGAGTGAGGGAAGATGCCAGCAGCAACCAAGATTTTTCCAGAGCAGCTCTCAGTGCGACTGCAATTCTTCACCACAGATATGCAAAAGCAAGCACACTGTGACCTCTGAGCCAGACCACAGAGAATCTCTGGGGGAGATATCTTGGTATTTCCTGTGATACTCGGCACTTGTGTTGCCCAGAATATGGAAAACTATCACACATCTGCCTGGAGGGGTATAGAGAACACTCAATCTATATTCTGGTCAAGCACAGGTAGATGGAAGAGCTAGGTCACCAAACCCTCCAAGTACTTTGAGTTTTGGTCAGTGGGGATGAGGAGAGGGATTCAGACCATGGGAAGTTTTTGCAAGTGAGATCAGCACTTGCATAAGCTGCAATAGCTTCCCACATGGATGTGGGAGGTAATTATTAAGACCCAGCTCCCACTGGGTCTCAGCCATTACCACTTCTGAGACCAGCAGAGCAGCACTCTGGTTTTGATGAGCAGCTGGGGGTATAGAGGCTTACAATCATACCTTGCAGGTCTCAACAGCATCAGCAACGGCTCCTTGTGCTCAGCCCGTTCTCACTCATATTATGTCTCTATTCGTTATCCAGAGCAGGTTTTCATCCTCTCCAGTACTCTTCCCTGATCTTGGTCAAAACATTTAATCTCTGTGACCCACTTTCCCCACATGCCGACTAAAGTACGCTTTTAGAACATGTTAATGCTGGGCTTTGGAAATGCTATTTTTCCCATTTTTCTTATCTCTGCTCAGATTTCAGAGGAATATTTATCCTCTGGTGCCTCTCCAGCCCCTTCTGGTTTTCCATACTTTCTTGGTGTTCTCTCAGCCAGCAGGACAGACTTGCAAACTGGTGTTTGTTGGTGTGCTGGCACCAAGCACCGTTTCATTTTCTGCCATGTGTCTGTCCCTTAATATTCAGTTTCACATTTTCTGGAATGAAGCCCTATTGTTCAACACCCATCTAAACCCTGAATTAAAGCTACTGGAATTCCTTCTCTTTTTGTACAGCATGGCCAGGGTCATAATCTGCCTGATATTACAAATACCTAAAATATAAAATTAACTTCAAACAGAGCTGATTTTGCCCTCAGGATATCAGAAGTCCTCACACAGCCCTGGAAGCTACATGCAGGCAAAAGGCATTGCATAAAGGTACTCTTCTGGAACTTTTTTGTGTCCTTTCATTATAGTAAGGCTGAGTGGTTGCCACTGATTGGTTATAGCAAAGCATCTGTTATCTTCAGGGGCTAAGAACTGGAGTTGCCCATCTCACTAGGGCATCACTGAGATGGGGGATGCCTATGCAGAGAGACTAGCATTTAATACAGCAGCACAGCTTGATAAACTGAATCTAAATAAAACCATCAGGTCACCCAAAGGTGATTTTTCATTCCCCCACGTATAGGATTGACTATACAACTTGTGCTTAATTCTTCTAGAAGTGAAAAATCTGGTCCTTGCAGCTTTTAAGGAGGTTTTAAAAATAACTATTCTCCCATCTCTGTGGTTTAAATAGAATCACAACCGTACTACTTATAGCCTGGAGAGAGAGAGGATGCTAAAATATCAGGCATTTTTAATAGAGTATGAGAAAGAAAACATTCGGTTGGGTACCAGCAGGATTAGGAGAAGGCAAGATCTGAGTTAGAGATCACAGACTTAGGCCCCTACTTAAGAAGCTTCTTAAGCTTTAAGAAAATATGATACTGCAAAAGTTAGAACCCTGCCATAGAGACCTAACAGTAAAACAGGCATGTAAGGTATAACTGGAACACAACTCCCAGCAATAGCATCGTGGCTTTGCCCCTAAGTCTTTGTAACACAATTCTACCCCAGTACTCTTTAAAATTCACTAAGCTATCATCTGATATTCCAGGATGAAAATATAATTAGCACTAATAACCAACTTCTGCTGTGATCTGAAGCTCTTGACAGCTTTCCTTCTATACCCAGATGCATTTTCCAACAGCTTGGGAACTGATCATTAAGTCTCACTTTGTTTTCAAGATACCCCATCCATTTCTTAGCCCAGATCCGGCAGGTCAGTACAGCCCCATCTTCCTCCTGCCTACTTGCTCTGCAGCTATACTGGAAGTTCAAATTGCAAACTTCTTAAGCACTTTAAGAAACATTGCCTCTCTGGTGTTTAAATCTTGAGTTATGAGTGGAAAACAAGACATCAAACCAAACCAGAAGCCCCACCTCACTCAATTCCTTGCCTAAATCTAAAGCCACCATAGCTCTTTTCTGATCTGTTACACCTCTTCTGTGCTCATTTCACAGCCAGGACAACTATTTCTCAGGTCATGTCTAACAACTTCAGACTACTCCCTACAGATACAGTCTTAGCACAGAATGCTGCATGGAAATTGAGCTTCCCTCTGTCATTTGTGTGCAATTTGCTCCAGCATTGTGATGATCAGTGTTTGTTAAATGTCATATCAGAACGAAAGCGCGTCAGGGACAGCTTTCTCTGAGATGGCTATAAAGTTGTGTCAGGATCCCGCCATGAGGCCGACAGCTGAAATACTGTCAAAGAAGTTGCAGAACAATAGAGCAGGTTAAAATGCCATGCTTAACAAATGTAAATTACCCATTAAGAATATAGTTTACAAATGAGTACAGTATTAACCAAGCCACCATGTCAAAAAACTGCTTTGCCAACTAGCAACCCACAGTTATACACTCTATCATTAACAGAGGAGTGATTAGCTAAACCAGAAATTTGGTTTCAGGAGACAAAGAATTGTGCTATTTAAACCTGTTGCCCATCATGAACTTAAGTCTTCTTAAAAATAGCTTTAGTCACTTTTATTGATATAAACACCTAAATTGAGATCTAACAGCAAATAAGGATTGTGCTTGTCCATAATAACCTCAGCTGCAAAATCTACTCAGACACAAGACATACAACCTTCCACATACACAAGTTATTTGCCAGCAAAGCAGAATGCTGCCATTCTGAAACAATTACATACAGTAAAGGTTTTCAATATTTTATTAAAGAAAACAGTCAAAATGTACAAGTATTACCCAGGTTTGTAGATAACTTCCTATAAAGGCAGTAAAATATGAATTTCAATCTAGGTTTTAAAAACTGCTATAGTTGCTTACTTTTAAAGTTGGTATTTTAAAATCACATTTCACAAATAGTTCTGAAATCTTACCAAATGGATAGTGCAACAAGAAAGTTGAAATTAGTTCTACACTGTTTGCATGTCAAGCAAAAGTTATAAGTAACTGCTTCAAATACTCAAACCATTGGAGAATGAATGAACCCAACAGCTCCCACCAAAAACTAACTTCTGACCACATTAGGAATGTCCTTTTCTTGTTCTTCACTTAAGATCAAATAATAAGAGAACAACACCTCTTGAGGTCATCAAAAATAACTTTAGTAGAAAATTGTCTTGGCCCTTATCAAATATTACATGAGTAAAATTGTTAAGCCTTTATCAAAACAGACAGGAAGAGGGAAACAACAAAAAATGCCATGGCCTTAATCCGTATCTGTTGGAATTATGTCTAGAAAGGTTAGAAGCAAGACCAGAAACCTGGAGCCCTGTTTTTGTTTTTAAAAACCACACAATCACAAAGAAAACCAGCTTCTTACTGCCTAAGGTTTGGGGCTGTTCTGCTCAAGTACCTGCCCCATAGACAGCAACCTTTTATGTTCTTAAGAGAGCATAAGCAAAATATAGAAAAATAAATAAAACAGCTTCTTACAGCCTAAGGTTTGGGTGCTGGGTGGTGGTTTAGCACGTCCCCCACAGGTCACACTCTCTTGAAATCATATGCAGAAACATGGAAAATTATATCCATCTTTCTTTTTTTTTTAGAAAGAGAAAATCCCCCCTACATCCCAAAGCTCTTGAGATCACAAAGGATGGTGCCCTGGGTGCTCTGGATGCTTTGGCAGCATGGGAAGTGGGCTCGGAGACAGACCCTGAGCTCCTTGTTGAAGATGAAGCAGAGGATAGGGTTGACCCCTGCCTGGGCAAAGGTCATCCAGACAGAGGTGGTCAGGTAGACCTGGGGGATGGAGCTGGCCTTAATGAAAACCCGCAGGTAGCAGGCCACAATGTAGGGGGACCAGAGGAGCAGGAAGAGCAAAGTGATCATGTAGAACATCTTGCAGAGCCTTTTCTCCATCTTAAACTCCTCCAGCACCAGCAGCCTCTTGATCTGGCTGTGGGTGGCCTGCCTTATACCCACAAGGGTGGGTGGCGTGGGCCCCCTGCCAAAGCCAGCCGTCCAGTTTGCAGCTGCTTGGCCGGTAGCTCCTGGCCCATGGAAGGTCCAGTTCTGGCTGATGGCTGGTACCAGCTGGGCTGGCTTCATCTTGCGGTGGCCATGGATGAAGAAGAGCAGCTTGATGTAGACCAGGTGGGTGGCAGCAATGACAGCTGCCAGCATGAGCATGAAGCCCAGCGTGTCATTGGCCTTGACGTAGCGGTGCTCGAAGATGCACTGCTCCTCCTCCCGGATGAACTTGTAGGTCCCCACGTCAAAGACAGGGGGAAAGGCCATGGCCATGGAGAGGGTCCACACCATGCACACCACGGCCAGGCAGGTCCAGCCCGTCATGCGCTTGGCATAGAAGCGGTGGTGGGCAATGGCCATGTAGCGTGTGACCCCCACGCAGAAGAGCAGGAAGGCGGCGTGGAAGCAGAAGAGCACAGCCAGGAAGGCCAGCACCTTGCAGCTGAGGGGCCCGTGGGGCCAGGCGGCCCCGCTGCGCACCGACAGCATGACGAAGGGGAAGCAGGCCAGGGAGCGGAGCCCATCAGCCAGGCAGAGGTCCAGCAGCAGGTAGTAGGGAGCGCGGTGCAGGTGCCGGTCCTTGAGGATGAGCCAGGCGAAAAGCACGTTGCCCGCCAGGCTCACGCAGAGGATCAAGCCCAGGGTGGCTAGCTTCAGCCCGGAGGCGCTCAGCAGGCCGCCGGCGCTGGGCAGGTGCGGGCTGCTGCTGCTCCCCAGCTCGCTGCTGTTCGCCATCGGGTCCTTCCTCCTCCTCTTCTTCCTCCTCCTCCTCCTCGGCGGCGCCGCGCAGGCAGGGCCGGGGTCTCGGCGCCGCGCAGGCAGGGCCGGGGTCTCAGCGCCGCGGCAGCGCGCCGGGGCCGAGGGCCGCGCCGCCCGGCGCCCCCATGCCCGCCACCACCGGCCTCCCCCCGCCGCCAACGCCGCCGCCGCCGCCCCGGCGACGCGGGGCGCTCCCGCCGCGCTCCCCGCGGGCCATGCGGATCCCCTGCGCTAGGGCCGCGCCCGCCGCCACCGCCGCCCCATGGGGATGGGGGATGCGCGGGGTGGGGGGGGGGGGGG
>NDXB01002819.1:213998-243503 GCA_002631895.1 Agapornis roseicollis
GGGGGGGGGGGGGGGGGGGTCACACACAAGGCGCGGAGCGGCGCGGAGCCACCCACCCCCTTACCGCCGGCAAGCTGCTCCTCCGCGCCGGGCGAGGGGCCTGCCGAGCCTGCGCACAGCAGCGGCGGCTCTGCCCAGCTCCCGCCGAGGACAATGGGGTAAATCCCCCCTCTCTCCCTCCCTCCTTCTTCTCTATCCTTCCTTCTCCTCCTCCCCTCCGCCCTGCCTCCGCCCCCCGCGCAGCCCGGCCCCTGCGGAGCGCGGGGCTGAGTCAGGCGCGCAGCGGCGCGGAGCGGCGCGGAGGTCCCGGTGCCGCAGCGGGGCTGGGAGCGGAGCCGCCCGCAGCCGTGGTCCCCGCCTTTGTCCCCCCCGGGCGGGGCTGGGCGCGGAGATGGGGCTCGGAGGCAGCGGCGGGAGCGCGGAGTGTCCGGCTGCCGTGTGCGCTCGGAGAGGCAAAGCCGGCAGAGAGCTTGTGGAGACGATGGGTGCCTGACACAGGGGAGTACGTGCCCAAATATACACGGGCTGATACCTACCGCATGTGTGTATGGATCCCGTACACCCGTTCATTAGTGATACGCCTGCATCACATTCACCAGTGTGCTTTTGCTAGGTTTGCCTGTACTAAATAACCATTTAACTTTCTCTGCACGCAGGGAACACAAGTCCAGTAGCGCCTGTTGCAGCAGAGCATCTGGGCACGCTGTCCCTTCCTGAGCAGGGGGTTTGTGGGGGAAGGAGGTTTACAGCCAGCGTGTGTGGCAAATGTTTCGATGCTACAGCAAGGAAAACCTGCTCCTGCAAGTCAGGAGCCTGATGTTTTGTGTCTCTTTGGGTTCCTGAGAAGGCAGAATGGGAGGGGAAATGGCTAAATGTCTCTAACCCACAAGGATGATTCCTGTGTGCTTGTGTGTTGCAGAGGTTTACCAGCTCCCAGGCTTAGTGACATGGGGCCTGGCAAGTTTTTGGGAAATGGAGTTCTTAAGAGCTTTGGCCTAACAGCATAGAGCTTCACCTGTACTGTTGGTTCAGGTTTATAACAGGCAGTTTAATTAATGCAGGCCCGTGAGATGCAGATCCTTGTTCTTTCTCTTCACCATCCTTAGTATGTAGGGCAAGGCCTCTCTGTGTGCCTTGTAAAGCAGGCACCACCACGCAGCCCTGGGCTCTCTGGAATGTTAATGCAATTATCTCACTGTTACTGATTTTCCTTCATGGCTTCTTGTGAAGGACACGTCTGAAATCCTTTCTGAGCATTCTATTAAAAGCCATCAGTAAATTCAGCGTTATTCCAGAAATGATGGCAATTAAAGTGTCTGCATCAGTCCCAGAAGCGGATGCTCATGGAGCAGCTTTCGAGCAGATCTTTCTGGCTGGTTTCAGGTATCTTGTGGCATGTGGCAGCGGCCAGGCACCGACCTCAACTGTGCCACCAGACATCCAGAGCAGCTCTGCTGAGCTCCTGGCATTTAAACAGTCATGGAACCAAACCCAGACTTTGTCCCAAAGATGTGTTGAGGGCAAGCTGTATTACATGCGGAGTTTCATTTGTCCATGGATCTAGTTTGTATCTGTTATTTATTGCTGATGTTAGGAGAGCAAAGATATCCTAAGGGGAGGAGGGGAAAAGTGGCAGATAATTGAGTCTGCTTTTTGCATCCTACCGGTACATCTGAGCTGTTTTCAGTTGTTAGGTTTCTCATTTGCACTGAAGTTTTCCTGTGACAGAGAATTGCCCACGGGTTGTTCAGTGCTTTCTGCAATTTTCAAGGCATTTCTCACATTCATGCCATGACTTAAGTGCCAGGTACACTGTGTCCCCTGGGCGGCCACGGCACCAGCATCAGAAGCAGTGGCATTCTGGATCAGCCAGGAGCACCACGTACCTTGCTTGCCACCAGTGCATCACAGCACTGTGTTAACAGGCTCTCCCATGGCTGGGTGCCCACAGCCAAAGTACTTTGCCAAGCATGAGTACAAGGATTGGTTGTCCTTAGGGGAATGTGGCTTTTCAGAGGAGACCTCATGGCCTGTGTAAGCTCTGTGATCTCTGCCATCAAGTGAGCAAAAGGGAATAACACACCTGCTTCCCTCCTCCATGCCTGCGGGTAGGGTTTCTCCTCTCTCTGAACGCTCGCCAGCACAGCTGAGCTGGCTCAGGAGCTGCTGTAATTCACTGCTATCTTGCCAGGCCAGCAGCAAATTGCTAGCTCATCTTTCTCCCACCTGTAGCAAAGGGAGAGGATGGTGTTTCATCTGTCTTCCCAGGCCTGCTATTGGAGGTGTGAGGAATTTGAGGGTAGCTTCCTAGTGGAGCTGGCTGAGAGGTGTGACACTAAAGGAACGGCCAAGAGGAATGGGGAAAACAAGGGGGTTAACAGTCTTCATAGGAGCAGGCTCTTCACTTGCCAGCTACCACCATGCAGGCATGCCTGCATCTTGGCGTGCTTCACTGGCTTCTTTGCATCGGACCCGTTGGGTTCAAACAAGTTTCTCACCCAGGCTTAGTCTCAGTTTGGACATTAGCACAGTGCCACATTTACAATATTTGACTACAAAATGAGATACAGAGTATTTTGTAACCCCTCTGCTGTTGCAGAGCTGCTTGAGGAGCTCTTCAAGTCCACAGGGACTGCAGTGCCTGGGGAGGTGTCTAGTGTTAAAAGTCAAGAGGAGCAGCAGGGTCTGCCCTAGCTGCCCTGACATCCCCTTCATCTCTGGTGCTGCTCCATGGTGCACAGCTGGACAAAAGGCAGATTGATCGCAGCAGTCATGGGGCACAGGTGATTTCCAGAGACTGTAATGAGCATGTTAAGTTATTTTCCTTTCTCACCTCAATCACTTTCATAAAATGTGTTTAACAAAGAGCTGTTCTTTGCTTACAGAATGGTGCGGCACAAACTAGATGGATTCCTCTGACCTTTCAGTGTGCTTTACTTGAATTGGCTGCCTCTTCATGTTCTCTGCTCGCTGCCTTGAATGGGAGAGACAGCTGAAATACAGACTCTTACAGCAAATACTGTGGCATATTACCTTCTTTTCACCAGTCACAGGTACTTTTCCGAAAGGCTCAGCTATTTATTATTGATGATGTTATTGGTGTTCTTGTGTCTGGAAGCTCTGTATAATGTTTCTGGAAAGAGAAGTGTCCTGTACCCATGGTACTACTGTAGTAGAAATCAGCATTATCTCTATGTGACATAGGGAAGAAGTAGGAAATGTCTGGACATGCCTGAAGGACAAAGAGCCCCTCTGTGGCCTGAGACGCCACAGGGAAGCAGGACAGGTGGTAGCAGCCAGGCAAAACAATTTTGCTGTCACAGATAATTCAGGCAAGGAAAAGTCTTCAGGCTTAGTAATCAAGGAGTTGGAAAGGTCAGTCTGGAGCAGAAAGGGATAAGAGAGGCTTGAGTTGGATGCTGGCACAAGAAAAATTTGGATCCTCCTTCCCAGCTTCCTGTAATTCCCAGACAGCTCTCCAGATTACTTCATTATTTGTGTTATCTTTGCTCCTAACAGAGTGAGTCAGGGACCAGGGTGCTACATAAGCAAAACAAAAAGCTGTACCTTTGCCAAGGGAGCTTAATATCCAACTGTAAGATGAGGGAGAGATATGAACTCTAGAGAAAGGGGGAAATGAGTGAACAGTGAAGCTGCATCATAGGGAATGGCATTGGCATAACCGTGGCTATCACTCATCCCTGCAAAGGGAGGAGAGAATACAAGGAGATAATGAGGTAGGTTTGTGGGTGTTTACAAGGATCATGATAATACTCTGTGACAATGACGGAGCAGAAGATGACACATTAAGGCAATGGTTGGGCACCAGCTAATGTGCAAACAGCGTGAGAAGTTTTAAATCTGCAAAATTTACAGTATTACCCAAAATAACTGCTTTGCACAGGAGGCACATATACCCTCTGTAACCAGGGCACAGCCATGGTACCTGCCTGTGAACTGAAAACAGATTTAACGCAATGCTGGAAGCCCCCACCCTACATCTTGCTTGCAGAGGGTCCAGATGTGAAGTAGGGATGGGTATGGGCTGGCAGAGGCCAGATCTATGTTGAGCAAAGCACTGATGAAGCATTTTGGATGTGGCTTTGTTCAAGGAAATATTAGCACAGTTGTGCAAAATGTATAAATGACACTGATGAGGGTATTAATGTCACTGTTGAATCCCCATTTCCTGGATGGCAGCAGAGGATCTGCAGACAAACAGTCAAATAGCTGCATCTATCCAGCAGAGAGGTATCTGACAGCCAGCTATCACATTTTTCAAGGGCTTATTCCTAGCTGTTTAATACTTCATATGCTCTCTTGGGGAGGGAGGAGTGAAGAACGGAGGAGTATATTTGGCACAGCAGGGAAGTGGACTCGGGTCTTTTCCATCCTTTAGTGCTGTACTGTTGCAGAGGGAGAGAAAGCCTCCTTCCACAGTGGTACTAATCCTCCTCCACAGCGAGCTGAACGTTTTGAACTTGAACAACTCCTCTCATTTTTCCCCCATGTGATTGTGAGTCAGGCTGAGCTTCTCTATTCTTCTCCATAATAGAGTAGGAGATTATTTTGACTGGAAATAACCAGACACAGGTATCATGGCTGTGAATGCCTCCATGCATGCCACTTGCTGAAAGTTCTGTAGCCTTCTGCAAAGGGAGCTGGTCTTTAAAGACTTTGCTCAACGGAGAAGGAAGAAAAGCAGAGGAGAAGAATAACTCCTTCCTGCTCACTTCTGTCACTGGCTGTGCTAAACTTAACCTGCTGAATTGTTGGCAACCTGCTGTTCTTCAGAAGCAGCTCTTTGTGGAAGAGCTCCCCTGTGACACAGGGGATAGCTACAGTGAGACAGGAAATGTCCCTGACATAGTGCCTTTCTACAGGAGTTTGTAGCTGCAGCGCAGTCCCACAGGCAAGCCAGAAAGTTAGGAAAAGCCATTGCTCTCAGATCTCCAGGGGAACAGATTTTTTGGCTCCTTCTCTTCCTCTCTCAGTTCACCTTCATGGGATGAGACCAGATGCTTGGGTTGCATTCCCACCCCTCTGCTGTGGAGGCAGTGAGCAACCAGAGGAGTGCAGGGCAAGGGGGAAGCAGATTCAATGTAAGGCCATGTCAGGGTGCATGGCTTCCTCTGCTGCCATGGCAGGTGATGCTGAGAGACACCATGCCCTGCCAGTTTTGACTCTTGGTGGGTACCAGCAAGGCTGATGCAGCTCCTCAGGGCTGCGTTTTAGCTGTACACTCTACTACTAGCAAAGCTCGATACTAAGGAGCATTTCACAAGATCAGGTTTTTCCATTTTATACATAAGTGGGATCATTTTATACATAAGTTGCATCAGGCTATTGAACCAGCCTGGTGCAGGCTAGCCAACCCAAGAAGTTTTATCTGTGCTGTAGCAACCTCAAGCCACTGCTGTTCTGCTTGTGCATCTAATATCTCAGCTGCTTACTAAGAAGCTAATGAGCTTTTAGAGATACATGGGTGCTATAAACTCCTTAGGCTAAAGATAAGCAGCTTATTGCCTTTAGGAGCACTGCCAGCCCTTGGCTCTGTTGCTGTGGTGCTTCTCAGTCCCCAGGTTCTTTCTTAGCAGGAAGAGTTATAATGTGTTGCAATAAATAAGTGTATTCATAATTACCTGCACATGTGTGTGCTGCAGCCATCTCCATGGACTGAGGTAAAACCTGGCAGCAAGATAAACAGGTAACAACAAGCTCTATGCACAGTGTTGTCAGGTCTCCCCTCACGACTGACTTCAGTCCTCGCAAACTTCCTTCCATCTCATCAGTACAGGATGAATCCTCCACCCTTGTCATGGTGAAATGGCCTTTGGCACCCAACAGCAAATTCACCATGGACAGTGTGGACAGCTTCAGAACAAAAGGTGGCTGTTTTGATTATGAAACAACTTATTTCCATTGCCATGCTTTCGGGTAGACTTACTGTGAATTCCTGTCTAGAAAATTCACTGGGTAAAAAAGGAACAAATAGCTAATGCACAGCTGAAAGTTCATTTCCAGAGTCATTGTGAGAGCAGGTTTTTACTTCTTTAGTATGAATTCAGCCTTTGCTGTTCTCCACTTGCTGTCTACAACGTCTGCCATCAAAAGAAATCCTGCTGCAACTGGTCCACAGGATGTAGTTGCTAAATGCTAAAGAGAGACTTCAAAGAAAATCTGCTTGGCTACTCGAAGCATCTTCATCTTTATTGGGTATTGTACTTTTTTCCCCTCTTTCATATATTACCCAGGTATAAATTAGCCCATCAGCCCTCTTTTCAGGGTATAACTAGGAACATAATTTGCTATGCAACTGTCATGTTTTTGTTAGTTGCTCTCTTTGGAGCAGTTTTGGAATTAATCTAATCTTCAGGGAGAATTATTTGAGATGCTCAAGTACCTTCTGATACCATCTTTTAACTTGGATAAATAAAAATCTGAAAGCTGGTTTCTTTGCTGCTCTGTCATCCTTACATAGAATTATAGAATAGTTAGGGTTGGAAAGGACCTTAAGATCATCTAGTTCCAAGCCCCCTGCCATAAGCAGGGACACTTCACACTAAACCATGGTACCCAAGGCTTCATCCAACCTTGCCTTGAACACCGCCAGGGATGGAGCACTCACAACCTCCCTGGGCAACCCATTCCAGCATCTCACCACCCTAACAGGAAAGAATTTCTTCCTTATATCCAATCTAAATCTCTCCTGTTTAAGTTTGAACATATTACCTTTCTTGTTGGTTTATACTTATGCACAGCTTATAGTGAAGCCAGAACTATTCTCTTACTTTGGGACTCAGTACAAATGGAGATCCCTGCCTTGCCTGTGGCCCTTTCCTTCTCCATAACTGATTGAAATGAAAGGATGAGCAATTAAAAACCTTCAATGTGGCTAAAGCAGTGAGATTTGACAATACCAGGGAGCCCATGAGCACTGCTTGAATGCTACATTCTCAGTTAAGTGGGTGCTGTCTGTTTAGATACAGCCCTTGTCAGGGTGCTGGAGTGGGATGATGATCCAGCAGCGTATTCTCATGAGCAGAGGTTGGTTCAGAGGTTGGCTCAAGGCTCCGTTGCTGAAGTGGTGCAGAGAGCTCAGTGCCACGCATGGAATCCAAATTAAGCCATCACTGGATTCATGTCCAAGGGCTGAAAGTCACTAATGAACCTTTCTGTATTTAAATTACTTTTTCAACAAAGCCATTTAATTTTCAACCATAGAAATGGCACATAAAAAGGGTTTGCAGTTCAGGAGTGCTCTTGGGTCTCAACCAACTTTGTAGGAGGCTAAGTAAAGTGTGAGAACCTTTTTTTACCATAGTACCTTATCAACTGAGCTCTTAAGGCAGGCTGATGAAAAGCAATCTATTATTTTAATAGCCCTTTCTCTCTGGTAAAAGGTCTTGCTAACTTACTGAAGCAGAGCTCGAAATAACAGATTAAAACCTGTCAGAAAAACTGTGATGGAGTTTGGAGCTGAGTGAAAATTGTGGCCAGAATCTGAGCCTGCCCAAACCATGAGTTAAATGGCAAAATACCCCAAGATTCCCCTGTTCATCATGCAAGCTGTTAAGGATAACAAGCAGCTTATTTGTTTGGGGTCAGGTTGGCTTTTTGTTAGTTGTGCCTTTTGTGTGAAGGGTGTTTCTTTGGGAGGATTGGGCAGTTTGATTTATTTTTATATAGTTGGCCTTTTGCTCTTGTATGTTCTCTGATAAAGCTCACTTCAGCGATGCAATGCTGATGAGAGAAAACCTCCTGGAGCTGTGTTAAACCTGAAGTCTTCCTACCTGGGAGGAGCAGGGTGTGGGGTTTTGGGAAGATCCTACAGGATTTCACATTTTTTGCGATCTTGAATTGTGCTTAGACAAAAACAAAGCTTAGGAAACAAAGAAAAGTCACTGGTTATATGCATAGTACAAAAGTCTTGTAGAAAGCCTCTGTGTATCATTTGGCTGCCAGTTGGATTACCTTTACAATAAGGACATGATGACTTGGAGGATCGTGACGAGCTCATCCCTGCAATGCGTGAGCCCAGGCTGGGAAACAAACCTCACCTGCCAGTTCTGAAAGGCTGCTTCCAGCTTTTCTTCTTGAAGGAGGGACCTGGCTCTACTACCAATAAAGTGGCAATTCTGAGATTGATTTCAAAGGGAGCTAAGCTGAGCTCCATGAAAAGGGAGCGCTAGCATGCAATGCTGCTTTTCGTTTTTTCTTATTAATGTGACTAATTAAATGTTTGTGGTTTTTAAGCACTAACTGGTTTTTGATGGTCGTTCAGAGACTTTGAGAAAGTCAATAATTTTGATGGAATAAGACTGTAGACTCCAGAACAAAGTCCACACGGAATCCGTGATGTTGCTAGGATACAGCTATTAGTATTTTCAGTGGCTGGGGTGGTTTTTTGGTGTGTTTTTTTAAATAGAGTCAGCCTAACCTCTCTTACAAACAGGAGGAGAATACGTGACTGATCCTGTTTACACAACGCTCCCTCAATTTACAGTAACGAAGACCAACTTGACCTATTAGTTTCAGCCACTTCTATTTCTGAGGAAGAAACACAAAGAGTGGTTTTGACCTGAGCTGCAGGGAGCATGTTTGGTCTGAACCTTGGTGTTTGAAAGCAGTGCGCAGGATTTTGTCCCTATGGGTGATACATCGCTGCAATCCATCTCCCTCTAGTGGTTTATTTCCACAGGGGCCCTTGGCTCTTCTGGCTTGGACAGGTATCAGGTTTCATAATGGGATGCAGAAAGTTGGATGACCCAGATGAGCTGAACTGTAGAGCAGCACCGAGCTCATCGTTTTCAAGAGATGAGCATAAAGCCTATAAAATATTTTTGGTGGGTTTAATATTTTATAGTTTATTTCTTATTTACGGTATCAGTGGTAGATGAGGCTTTCCATCCCAGGCTTGCTTTGCAGTACAGGCTAAAGTGGTTTGCTTGGTGTGTAGGATGTGACTGTTGCACATTGTTTCCTTCAGCTGCATACTGGGATGCCTGTAGAAAAAAAGATCAGTATTTAAGCTCATGTTCCACATCAAAGCCAATGCCAGATGTGGTGCCAATACCATTCTTTTTTATGTAACACAGAATAGCCTTGTGGACAGTGCTATTTTGGGATCCCCATGTTTGGGAAGTGATATCTAAATGAAACCCTTTGCAGATATTTTACCAGGAAATAAGGAGAAGCAAGCTGTTTGGAGTTTGTTTCCAATATACAACTTAGCTTTGAGGTGTGTTAGGTTTCTTGCATTTAATACCTGTGACCTCATCCTTGCTGGGCATCTCTTTCTTTAGCATCAAAGACAGCTCCAGTGCCTTACAAGCATGTGGAATGGGAAGGTATAAGGATGAAAGCAAAAGCTTAGTACCCAAAACTAAGTAAGAAATTCAAGTCTCCTAATACCCAATGCATGGATAGAATGCTGAGGTAAGCCAGTTCAGCTCCCCAAAGGTGGCTAGGTAAAGCATAAAGGTCTACTCTAAAGCATATTGAAGTCAATACATGCCTTTACTTAACTGTAAAGGGCTTTGGATGAGGCTTAGCCTTCCTTCAGAAGTGATGGTAACCAGGAAGTGTGATTCTGCAGTGCATCAGAGATCCTGGAGAGACTGATGCCTTTCCAGCTAGAACACCAATCTGAGGTAGGCAGAGGATGGGTACCACCACCTTCATATTCACATCTGGCAGAAGTCCATCCTGTGATTTGCTTTTTCATATGCCAAGGAGCTATTTGGCCTTGGTTTTTCCCTTATAAACTGCAATAGAGAGAAAGCTTGGAGAAATCTAGGATTACCTGCCCCAAAAGTTAGCAAGCCCCCATTCCATTTTCACAGGGCCCTGGGCCAAGAGGTTATGAGATGCCATCACCTTCCTGTGAAGCATTTTACTGTATGTTCATCAGTTATGGAGTAACTTTAAGGGCAAGGTTTTACTTTTGTTTGATTTTTACTTAATGCTCAGCTTCTCTTGGGCAATCAGGAATCTTACTCCTTGGGAGATTGCTTAAAACACTTGGACACTGTGCTGTAAAAGCTGCACAGCAGTTCCCGTGATAGTGATTTTGGAGCCAATTTTGTCTCTCATTTTTATTTCCACACAGTGTCCTGGCCAAAGATGATTTGATTTTGGATAACTTGAACAAGAACTATTCCATTAATTCTTTAATATAAAAATTATGCATTTGCTACTAGCATGTGGAATTAAGTTCTTGCACTTTTTAACAGTTCCACAGCTAAAAAAGCAGACATACAAATTCAATATGCACATGGTCCTCTCTGAGATTTGTTCTAGCATCACTCAGAGACAGTTAATAGGAATCCTGTTTTTGCAAGGAGGTCATGGACACTTTTGGAATGCCCATGAATGCGTGACCTGGCTTTACTTGTATGTAATTGCCTAGGGTTGGGGTTTTTTAGACTTTCACAATGCGTATGTAGGAACTTTTATAGTAAGGAAAGAAAAGAACCATTTGAACTGGACTTCTTCTTGGAGTAGTGATTGATTGGTTATGTCAATTGTACAAGCTAAGGCAAGGTTCCTCTGCTTGTTTGACTTTGGCAGGTTCATGTATTTGAAGGAAGACTTCTCTGAATGGGAGGTGGCAGGAACCAGCTGTGTGAGGAGCCTCTCCTATGGAGCAATGCTTGATTCTGTGCTGGAAACCTTCCGTCCCAGGCAGGACTGGACGCAAGCCTGCGAGAAAAACAGGGGTAGCAAGCCAGTTTGTTTTCAACAAAACAAAGTTATGCAATATCATTTAGTTCTGACATGTTCCCAACATGCAGCAAATGAAGAGCTCACTAAATACAGTATATCTCTGGCCGTATCATTTGAATATAACTGGTTTCCATGACAACCTCCACTTAACAGCTTGGCTGATATGAAATCATTCCTAGATGAGGGAGCTTTTGCCAAAAGCATTGGGATTCAACACTTTAATATCATGTTTTAGGTTTTAAAAAAACATTTATTTAAGCCTCTAGAAGCAAACATCAATTAAAATACCTCCATCCTCACCTCTGCTTCAACTCTTGGTTGATCACTTTATCTTCCTGGGAACCTTTCAGAAGCGGCTCTTGTGTTACTTAATATGCTTCTGAAGTCCCAGGCAGTGTTTCAAGAGCAAGTGATCGTGACACCAGCGTTTAGTAGTGAAATTCCATTTCATGGCTGTTGGCTCAGCCTGCAAGGCAGCGGAGCAGCAGCTGGGCACAGCAGCCAAGGCTTCTGCTCCAGCCATCCCTCAAGTCCGGGAAGGTTTATGCTCCAACTGCCTCTGCCTCAGAGTGAGAAAGAGGAGCTTCAGCTGGGGAAAGGTGTAGCCCAACATTTCACACCGTTCATTTTGCATCGGGAGCACTGAACTAACAAACCCAAGTTATCTATTAGATCTGTTCTAAGGCGAGGTACCTGTTGCCTCGAAAATAGCTGTGAAATGCTTCCAGGGTGGAAATG
Source organism: Agapornis roseicollis (assembly GCA_002631895.1). Classification (NCBI taxonomy): domain Eukaryota; kingdom Metazoa; phylum Chordata; class Aves; order Psittaciformes; family Psittacidae; genus Agapornis; species Agapornis roseicollis. Next base: position 225,465 of record NDXB01002819.1, read on the forward strand.
CAATATGACTGCTCATACGGTGCTTGTTCCCCTCCTCCCTCCCAGGTGCCACATTGCATTAGAATACAGCTAAAATAAGCCTAATGCTTTCCTAGTATTTCTCATGTACGCAGGCACTGCAGTTGCCACAGTGATGGTACACAGCTGTCAGTGACAGAAAGGATTGTCCTGATGGTTTCAAGAGTCAATCTGCCCCTTCAAAACACCCTTCCTTATATCACAGGGATTTCCTGTTCTAGCTGGGTGCAGGGGCTGTGGGAAAGCCTACTGGAACAGGCAAATAACCTTTCAAGCATATGTAATGTACCCCTTGCTGTCAAGATTTTGGGATCAGCAAGGATTATAACAGCAGGGATTAAAATCTCAAGTAAAACCATGGAAAGAGTTATGAAGTATTTATTGTTTCTTCTGGTTATAATGTGCCTTCTTCAGCTCTAATTAGCCCCAGCATGAAGTGACTGCTGTGCCAGATTGGTACCTGAAAGTGGGTGCAGGCAAGCAGTGCTAGAACACCCAGAATGGGGCAGGATGGCATTCCCCACTTCAGTTTGTTGGGGCTTTTTTCTCCCCAGTTGTTACCTGGGCAAATTTCAGCTGTTACCCATCTGAAATCAGCTGAGCTAATGACTGCTGACTCCTGCTCTCACCCACACAGCCCTGCTTTATAAGGCCTTAGCCGCAAGTTACTTGTTCACCTGGAGAGCTCTGAAAGTGAAAGGCTGGGAGAAGGCATGAGGAATGGGGCCAGAAGCTGCTTCTATAGTGGTGAGCTTTAAGCAACTCATCTCACCTTTGCGGCATTCTGTAGCATGGGACTGTGCCGTAACACTGTTTATGGTAAATCTGCTTGAGAATGTAAAGCAGCACAGGAGACAGCATCACCAGGGTTTCTGTTAAAAGCAACCTTCAAGATATATGCAAATATAAATTTATATTTAATAATTAAAGTCCTATAAATATCTCTCTGAAAATGCTGATAATTTCCTGGGACTTTTAATCTCAGCTGATTTAGTTCAGGGTGTGCTGGCAGCATGAGCTGGCTGAGCAGAATCAGGATGCTGTTCTCATGATCATTTTTTCCTATGCGATCCATCTCAGGAGGCTCATTCTTGCCTCTGTGTCACGACTCCCTAGAAATCTCTGTAGGCAAAGGATGCGCTAATTTGATGCATCCTCTGATTGCCCTTCCTCCACAGCCAGATTAATTTGCTGTTAGCTGAGATTCCCACAACGTACCTTATGGCACTGTGAAGCCTGGTGTTTACTGATGTAAATAAGAAATAAATGGAGGGTTTTACATTTGGAATAATGATATAGGCTCTGCTGCCTGGTACTTGCTCTGTGTCTCAGAGGTGAGGGGGTTGTACTTCTATTTTGCTCTTTGCAGCTCAGGCTGTTTATAACAGAGTAATCTGTTATCAACCTCGGCTGTAATGTTTTAAATGATGAGCAGCTCTCTAATAATGGAATCTGGAGGTTTTCACTCAAGTGTGTGGTTCCCATCAGAGGCAGGTTCTGGATCCAAAGTTAGTTTTTGTACTACAGTCTGGTGTGTTTGGCCTTGTGTATTAGGCATGGAGGCTGTCCATGGCAGTCACAGAGGCCAGGTGTAGCCCTTTAGGGTTATAAGAAATTAGTGCTCTCCTCCTCTCTTTTCCAGCCCTTCTGAGAAAATCTGTGCCTGGATACAGCAACCGGTTGTGATTTATTTTTTTTGCAGCATTAATATTTTTGGTGGCCTCACCATCAAAATGGAGACAAAAGTCTCGGCGTGGGCATACCAATGAGTTTTTAGATTCCAGGCTCTCCCAAATGGTCATTATCTTGCCTTCTATTTAAAGAGGAGTAAATTAAATTGCAAGAGATGGCGCAACTGGTTTTCCAGATCCTATTTAATTTGGCTTAGCAGTTAGCATTTTCCATCTGCACAACATAATGATTAACTTTTTCTTGTTTCTTCATTGTCACTGTACAGGCTGCTTTTTATGGGTGATCTCTGGCCTTTCCTCCTGTTACAGTTTTCTCTCTTTAAAGCAGTGTGTCTTTATTGATTTTTCTTCTTTTAGGATGAAGTATGTACAATACTATTAATCCTGCTAAATGTGCTTGCAAGGAAACCCATGTGATTCATGGTCTTTGATCCTGCTATCACTTATGTGGGTGTTTAACTTTACTACTGTTTATAGTCCCACTGGGAAGAATCTTAATTTAAAAAATACTATTATAAAAATAATATGGTTTTCGCACATGTCCATGCTTGGTTATGAGGGGCATCTCCCTATAAAACCAGGCATGTAAATTAAATTGGCTGCAAAGAAGAAGACAGATAATTTATATCTCCTCAAGTCTGGAAAGGTTCATGGTTGCGTTATTGTCCCCATCCACGGTCAGTGTGTACGGTAGTCATTCCTCCACTTTGTGAATGTGCAAGGATTTTTGTGTCCCAAAACTTGGATTTTTTGAGAGATTTAGTTTTCTGGTCAGCATTGCCAAACCAAACTGAGCATGAAGGACACTGTCTTCAGAAAAGCAGCCCCAGAGGTTGGTTTGGTCTCTGGTGTGATCTGTGTATGCTCACTGCAGGGGCTGCTAGGAGTGCATGGTGCAGGATGCTGGCACTGAGCATCCTGCCCACCCGAACACCTTATGGCCCTGGGCTCTCCTGAGTCTAACAAAGCGGATCAACACTTCCACTCCTCTGTGCCCTCATGTGGCTGGCGGTGAGCACATGGGCCTGGGTCAGGGCCCCTTTCTGGAGCCACCCATGCCCTCAGGTGGGCCTTGGCCATATCCACTGCTGTCCCATCAGCGTGGCTCCCTCCACGCCACCCATCCTTTTGTCCTCGCACCACTCCCTGTCCCTCGGGGTGTGTCCCTGCCCCATCCCGAGTCCTCTCTCCCGAGCCCTGCTCACCCTCCTCCATCGTCTCTCCCGTTGCCCGGCTCCCCGTCCCCAACCTCCCCCGCCGCGTCCCTTGTCCCCTCCCCACGTCCCGGCCCGCCCCTCGCCCTCCGCCCGGCCGGGGAGCTGGCGCTCAGCCCCCCCAGCGGGAGGCGGCGGGCGGCCGAGGCTGCGGCTCCGCTCGCCATGGAGCTTTTGGCTGGAGGAGTGAGTGGGGTCGGGGGACGGTGAAGGGGCGGGGGGTGCCTTACGGAGGGGAACCCCCAAAACCCGTCCGTGGGAAGCTTTGACGGGCTCCCTTGTGGGACACCGGCAGATTATGTTGGGCTGCGAGTGGGAAAAGCGCCCGTGAGACGGAGCCAGCCGGTGTTCCTTCCTTCCCATCGACGGGGAGCCTTAGCTATTTCTGGGGGGTAGTGAATGAAGCGCGTTTGGGGAACGCTTTCGGGTTTGTAGTTAAGCGGGTGGGCGCTGATAAGGCAACATCAGTGGCCGTTTAAACGCTGAATTTAGAGGTGACGCGTCGAGCCCTGCGGACGGGAGGCTGGGGGCTCTGCTGCGTTGCCCAAACGGACCGAGGTCCCCCTATAATGCTTTAACAGCAAGGTTTGGCTCCTGTAGACCACGAGATCTTTAAATCTGATGTGATCTGTTTTGACGGGTTAACTAGGGTTTATTAATGAACGGCAGCGTTCATGCTGCATTTCACATGCTTGAAGTTCCACTCTCTAATGGTCACGGAAAGCTGGTGCAGAGGGAGCTCACCCACAAGGTGCCTGCAACTAGGTACAGGTTGAAAGCACCAAAGTCAGGACTGAAATAGAAGGTTTAAACCCAGAATCTGATGTTGTTTTTCTGGCGTGTGTTTCCTGACGCCTTGGTTTTCATCTTCTACAGCTCCCTTTTCTCAATTTTCAGTTGTATTTCTCTTCTCCTCCCACTCCAGAAGGAGTTTTCTCCTTTTCAGCCTTTCTGCGGCTGAACATATTGTCTGGTGCTACTGGTAAAATTCTCCTTTGTTTTGGGGTTTTGAGTTGGTTGGTTTGTTTTGTAACTTTTCAGTGGCACACACACACACAGTGTGTGTGGAGATGTGGAGGTTCATGACTCTACCGAGCCCCACAGAAGTGGCTGTGACATTTACTGGTGTGCCCACTGAGGTTCAATGGCAGGATCGTTGCTTAGGCTCGGACAGGCTGGACTTGCCACAGAACCTTACTTTAGCCACTCCTAGTGTGGAGCAGTGATGTTTCCTAATGAGCTGGTATTGATTTTTTGACTGCTACTACATTTTACCCTTTACTTGGACTGAAAAGCAGGGAGAAATGATGTTTAAGGATAAATAGACACTAAGTTGGATACATAATCTTCTTCTATTAAATTACTGTGAGAGATCCATGACATACATTTTAACGTCTCCAAAATGTATCTTTTCATTAAGTCACACTGTTAAAATAAATACCCATCAGCTGAACAGTACTTTCTATAACAGCTACTGATATGCTACCAATTATTCCCTTGGGGTTCATGACCTTGCTTTTATCATGGAGTCACTCAATACATGTCCTGCTTTAGAAGTAAATGCCTTTGGTTTATCTGCAGCAGCACTTGTTTCTGTGAGTGCCTTGGCACTCAGAGGAGGCTGGGATCCTGGGACCAGGTTCAGTCAGGTTCATTGCCATTATTTCACATGTCATGGGGCGTCTGCACTTCCCGTAAGTGCTGAGCCTTTCTTGGTATGTGTGTCTGAAATAGCAGCCATCTGATACCACTCTTTTGTATCTTGCCCCATATATGCTTTAGGAAAGTGAGCATGATGAAAGTGTTTGGGAGAATATTATCCACCAGCTTGACAAATAAGATCCCATCTATGATCTTCAAATGCTTGTGGGTCAGCAGCTTCATAGAAGGGAAGCTGCCAGGTGTTTTTCTCTTAGGAGAAACAAGACTTCCTTTTCAACTGTTAAAATGTTATAAGGTCATATGCTAAAAGCTGTGAAACCAGGAGTTTAGATCTGCTGTTTTATTTGTCCATGTTTGCAAGTCCATACCTACATGTCTCATTTGTAGTACTTCTGCATGCTGTGATGTTATGGGGCATGGGGAATTTCAGTAAGTCTTGCAGATGCCTCTGGTGCCACCTTGGGAAGCTGATTCATGTTGGTGGCTCTTCATGCTTCTGTTTATCTTGGTGGGGCTCTGGATTGGTGCTGGGTCCTGTTTACAGCAGCCTCTAGCTTTGAAATTAAAGATTGGCTTTCCAGTTCTTCCTATGCTTCATAGTCTTCTAATTTTATTACAACAGTGTCAATATGCATCCCTGAATATAACAAATTAGAAACAAGGAAGGGTTGCAGAGCTGGTCACTTATATTCATGTGGTGTAGCACATTCAATACAGGGATTGCACAAAAGAAGTCAAGTGGAATGGCCATCAAAGGCTGGGATGTTCTGGCTAACAAGCCATGTTAGGCACTTGAAACCATCCTATAATGGGATTTAGGGTTATGGATCTGGGTGCAGTCTTTGTGTAAATACAAAGCTGTGAGGCTGATTATGCTTTTTGATGTCATTTAGCATGGGTATTGTATGCCAGTTTATGTTTACTGCTACACCAAGTAAGCCTTTCCCTACCAAAATATCAGAGGGAGCATACTAGTACTAGTAGCTGCTTGATTTTTCAGCCTCATGACAAGAAGCTGGAGGTTTTGCCAGTAGTAACAGCTTTCAGTTCAGTGTGTGTGCGTGCACATGCAGTGTCGAAGATGTTGCATACCCTTGCAAAAAGCCATCCCTTGAAGATCTAACTGCATTTGAGCTGATAGTGTTGCTGACAGACTGCTTTCAGTCAAAAGCAAGGAAAATACCAGCACCCTTGTATACAAATCAGTGCTGTCAGGAACTGAGCACACATCACACAACAGCCTAGTATGGAAGTCTCGTTTCTAGCTAAACTTCATCGCACAGGGCAGATTGCCTTGCAGGATTGTGGCCTGCCTTCTTGCCTGACTTTGAACCACGCTTTGTAGGTGACTTTTGTTTCTATTGCAAGAATAGTTTCACTCCTCTGTATTCTGTGAGGGTAAGAATATGCTTATAAAAATAGTCAAATACGATAGTAATAATGTCATTAGTCTACTCCAGGAGTGTGAAATTATTCTTACATAAATGTATTATCCTTATGTGCCTTTTTTTCCCCTTCTCTGTATGTTATACTGGAGTTCTATATAAATAAAGTTTAATAGATAAATTCTGATGACTGAACCATTTTCATAATAATTGTGAATCTTCATAACCGAACACATCAGATATTTGAAACTAAGCTTAATTTCCCTTCTTCTGTATAGCAAAATCTTATTTATCTAGGATCATCTATTTAATCTATTAAAGCTTACGAGTAGGTGGCTTACCATGAAAAATGATGGTTAATATTGTAAGAATGTTCAGTCTGTTAAGTGCATTTTGACAGGCTTTGATGGCTTGAAATCATTCTTTGTATTCAGAATGGATTACCAGATTTATTTAGTTGCCACTTCATGTTTTTGAGTTTATGCTTGGTAAGTAAATATTTTGCTTATTTATACCAAAAGCAGTTGCTGCTAAGTACTTACAGGGGTGTTCTCAAAAGTTCCTGGCAGCTTTTAAAGCTCCTGCTAAAGATATGATGAGATTCCCACTGGGAAACACAAGGTCAGTGTGAGCACACATGAAAAAAACTTGTTTCCCTGTGAAGAGTTAAGGATAGGAGAGCTACAATTCAGCATCAGACATTAACATAAGCATAACCACCTGGAGGTTTATTCATGGGTAAACCAATGGAATTTATCTTTGTATCCTTTGTTCTTTATTGGGGCTGGAATAATGAAGGAGTAGTGAAGCAAGCTGGCATTAGGATTCAGTTTTCCTGGGTTATTCCTGTTTCCAGGTTCCACTTCTAATGATACCCATGCAGTTTACCATGCGATGCTGTGGGGTGGGCCTGGCATGAGTAGGCAACTTGGTTATTCTTGATGTTGCAGTAAAATTTTTCCCATAAGGATTCTAAAGATGCAGGAAAGTGGCATCATAGGGCAGAGAACAGGCAGCCCAGGGGGACAGTTTCAAGTGTCAGTTTTCACAGGGTTCTTGTCTTGCAGTAGAATGTATTGTAAAGTACACAACCATCTACTCCTGCCTTACAGTGTGTTTGCTACAAGAGTTACAGAAGTAGGAATTTCTACAGATTCCTTCACTTGGAAGTCATCTGACATTTCCACTGACTTTAATTTAAACTTATGCAGTGTATTCAGTAAAAACTAAAATCACAATTTCATGGGTTTCAAGGCATGAAACGGTTGTCATCTGTGCAGATCTGAGTTTATGGATGGCTATTGCAGAAACACTGTGGTTTAGACTTGGCAGCTTTTCCATTCTGTCTGTGATGAGAATACTGCCTTTGCTTTATAATCATCCATTAAACCAATTTTTTTCAGGTGTAAGTTCTGCAGCAAATGATCCTGAACTTTTCTGTTGCTGCATATAATAGTTTTTTCCTTCACAGTCCTTTCAATAGGGTTTTCAGTATGGCTGGTTTAATAAAAACGTTTTGGGGTTCATGCTCATACCCATAAATTATCGATGCTTTCCAGAGCTGGATGAAAGGCTGAAATAACGCCACGTAATCTTGCGGGCATGGAGCACTTGCCAGACAAGTGACTAGAAATTAATGGTCACTCACCTTAACTTTTAAAAGATAACTTGCCGTTTGGGTGGTGTTTTCTGACAGCTGATCACATTTCTCTGATCCGCTTCTCTGGAAAATGTTATTTGCAACTATCAAAATTAACCATTTTATGACCTCAGAGTGGAATATTCTCTGCTCTCATGAGACCTCACCTGGAGCATTGTGTGCAGTTCTGGTGTCCTCAACATAAAAAGGACATGGAGCTGTTGGAACAAGTCCAGAGGAGGCCACGAGGATGATCAGGGGACTGAAGCATCTCCCATATGAAGACAGGCTGAGAGAGTTAGGGCTGTTCAGCTTGGAGAAGGCTGCATGGAGACCTCATAGCAGCCTTCCAGTATCTGAAGGGGCCTATAGGGATGCTGGGGAGGGGCTCTTCATTAGGGACTGTAGTGACAGGACAAGGGGTAACGGGTTCAAACTTAAACAGGGGAGGTTTAGATTGGATCTAAGGAAGAAATTCTTTCCTGTGAGGGTGGTTAGGCACTGGAATGGGTTGGCCAGGGAAGTTGTGAGTGCTCCATCCCTGCCTGGCAGTGTTCAAGGCCAGGTTGGACAGAGCCTTGGGTGACATGGTTTAGTGTGAGGTGTCCCTGCCTATGGCAGGGGTGTTGGAACTTCATGATCTTAAGGTCCTTTCCAACCCTAACTATTCTGTGATTCTATGATTTTGACTGTCTTAGCTGCTCTTTCAAATGGCATTGAATTTGCTAGATGGCTGCCATGATTAGCTAGATAACCTTTGAAGGCTCTTCTTAAAGAATAGATTTTAATCTTTTTTGAGTAGGATTTAGTATTGAAGCATCTCAGTGGCAGTATCAGTTGCGGGAGCAACAGTACTGCATGTTGTACAGTATGCAATGCCTGTGTGCATTGGTCACTTCTGCATTAGCAAACTGGCAGTAGTACCTAAGAAAAGCAATTTCTTGGACAGTGCAGTGAGTCAACAAGAGGCAAAGTTATATCAGGTTTTGCCTGTTTGTGTTCTATTATACATGAAACGGTAGGAGAGGTGCTACTTCTGTCAGCAACAAGGAAAAAACAAGGGTAGTATGTTGCAAATCCTCCACTTCTGACTGAGGAACACAGTTAAATCACCTGGTAAGGTTTAAATCTGTTTTAACTTACTACTACTGCTTTTGTGTGTGTGCATTCAAAAGCCATCTGCCCTTTCTGTTAAATAATGTGAATTTCTGTTTGCTCTTTAATGCTGAGTGTGGAGTGTAAAGAAAACAAACAACAACAAACAAAGCAAAGCACCAAAATAAACCCCAACCCCAACCCTTGCTGTGTTAATTCCTTCTGAACACATTGATCAATGTTTTGGTGTTGGTTGCTGTCAAGTTACCAGTTTTTCCACTGGAGGTTTCATAGTTCACGAGCCACAGGACTAGAACTTGAGCCACAGATTTCTTGAGGGGTTTTTGTTTTGATGACCTCAAGTTAAAGTGATCTTTGAGGTTTGGACATGTGATGCTTTTCTCATCAGTTCCGTTGTTGCAATGCACTCATATCTAGGGATAAACAGGCAAGTAGTAAAGTCAATGTTAGTGTTTGTTCTATACTAAAAGAGTTAGGAGGGATTTCTCTGCTGGTTTCCTGTCTTTTTAAAGTAACTTGTTTTGATGGGGGCCTCCAAAAAATCCTTGGAGCTGGTATTGAGGTTTTGAAGATATGATTGGTTTCAGTAGCTTTGCGCATTAAATTTCTTCCTTTACAGGGATATCAAGTTCTTGTGCTAAAGCCCAAATTATATCTTCAGCAACTGAGTTTTTTGCGGGGCATACTTCATGCTGATCAGATGTATCAGGGCAAATGGCCTCCCATCGGGAGGGTTACTGAGATCTAGTTTGCTCTTTCATTTTCTTCAGCGGGTACCTGAGCAACAACTGTGTTTTCTTCTGTTTCCTCAACTCTGCTCTGTTTCCAGGTTTAGTCATTTTACACCTTTTTGTTTCCTCTTCTGAGGTCCAATGGGAAGTTGCTTTGTCTTTGATATTCCTCTTTCTTTAGAAATCCTACTTTGGCTTCTGGGGACTGGGGGGAATGTTTCCAGTTCTAACAAACTGCCTTAGCAATTTTTACCTCATTTTCCCCAAAACGGTGCCTGTAGGGCCATGTACTGGGAATTGTGAAAAGGGTGTTGTGGTGTGCTGTTCCTGGGAATTGTGAAATAGGTGTTACGGTGTGCTGTTAGTGTGATAACAGGAGCCAGTGAGGTCTCTGCATGTGGATGCACCATCCTGTGTCTCATGCACTGAAAAGTTGTGATGACAGTTAGAAATAGAATCATTTACACTGGAAAAGACCTTTAAGATGACGGGGGGCAGTTGGTACTGTATGTACCCAAAGGAGGCAGCTCTGGATGGGGAATTGGGAGTAACAGTTTGCTGGTGGGCTAGAGAAGCTAAACTGTGCCTGGTGTATATCAGACAATGAACCCAGCCCAAGTATTATCAGGCAATGAAGAAGATAAGATTTTGTAATGTACTATGCATGTGAAAGCTGCAAAATCTTGAGTCTGGCAAGGCAATGCTTCCTCACTAAGCTCATAGACCTTGAGGAGGGGTGGAAGACTGATAAATGAACCATCTGCATCAGAAGAAGAGTAACACCTAACTTCAGAAAGATTAGAAAGGAACATAGGTTGAGAAATACGGATGTAAGTTTGAAAAGCCTAGCAAAACAGAAGATAACTGTGTCCCTAAAGGAATTTGGTTTGTTATAATACTAAAAATCACACCCACTGAGATAAGCGATCCTTGGCCGCAGAGGTACTTACTTATGGTAAATGAAATCGCTAACTGGATGATAGGGGGATGTTACTAAACTCTGAACAGAGGCTAGCATCCACACCTGAGTAACGTGAGGTGTGCCAGCTTTGTGGAACTACCACCCAGCATCAGCTTTGCGCTCACATGAGCAGTATCTCGACTCTGTGTGAGACTGGCTTATGGCACACCAGGTTAGCGATCCCACTTGTGGGACAACGCAGGGACCTCCCGGCTCTGTGGGATGAGCGAAACGCTCGCTGGGGCTGCAAGAGCTGCCTGTGCCCTTCGAGGTTCTCCACAGCATCCCGGAAGGGAGCGATGTCCTGCGGGATGGGGCCCGAGCACCACTCGTGTCCCACCGCGGGCACCGGCCGGGACGGGTCCCGAGCGCATGAGCCCAGGAGCTAGGGATAGGCCCCCCGCCCCTCCCACCGCCGGCGGCGCGCCTCTGCCACCTAGCGGCCACAAAGGGGAACAGCGTGGTTGAAGGAAGCGCCGCGGTTCTGCGCACAGGCGCCGGTGCAAGGCTTGGCTCTGAGAGCCCAAGAGTGCCTTTGAGAGCTCAAGGTGCCGGCCGGTTGTGTTCGGTTTTGTCTGAAAAGCAACCAAAGAGCCTTCAAACCAAAGCCCTGGTTTAGGACACGAGTGCTCTCAAGTATATCCAGAGCCATCTGTCAGCATAGCTCTGGTCCTTCGACTGTCAGTGGCTTTAGGGTTTGGATACACCATCAGGTAAGAGTAAGATGAAAGATGGATTGGGTGTTTCACACTGATGCTTTTATACTCTTAATCCTTCTCGTGACTGGATGATGGTAATTGCTGGTAGGCACATAATGTTGCAATCTTTGTTTTTAGAGTTGTGCTAATGCTTAAAATTGCATCACTGCTTGTTGATGCAACATAAATCTTTACAAATCCCTTCTTACTCCCAGCTGTTGGATAAAGAAGAAAGGGGACTGGGATATTTTCAGTCATCCTTCCCTGTTGCTCACCACTGCTTTTGGGTGCCTTTTATCCACCCTGAACACACATGACAGCTTCTGCTTTCACTAGCAGAAATGCTGGAAAGTAATCTGATGGTTCTGGTAACTTGGATCTTCTAATTTCTCCTCTGTTCCTGTATTAATATGTGCCTCTCAGGTTCTTTGCATCTGGCTGAAACTTTTCACTGTGATCTAGACTAAGCAGTTGGATTCCTGGTTAGGCATTTAGTTCCACAGGGTTACTTATATGATGCAATATCTTGTGGTGCTTTTGTAACACAAGATAATCATAATGAAGTTTAGACCAGCCTTAGTTGAAACAAGGTGAGTATTTAATATAAGTATATATTTTTAACATATCTATGTATATACAGTGTATATATATATGTGCATAGATATACAGTGGATAAAACTGAAAGTTTTATGTATTGGTTTGTTCTGACATACTATATGTAACTGATTTTGATGATTCTTTGGTGCTAAAGTAACCCTCAGTTCAGCTGCATTCCTTCTTAGTACCTCTGCCTTATGCAGAATTGTCATCTAAAAGAGAAAAAAAAAAAGTAGAAGTAAAATTGCAAAAGTCCTTTTTGGAGCATTTTATTATAACATAGAAGGTGCCAGAATATGTAATAGTTTCAGAGAAAATGAACAAAGAAGTAAATCCACGTGAAACTTACTCTCTTGTATTAATGCAACTAGTATTTTTTCTTTTTAAGGATTTCTGGAGTGTCTACAACATTCCTCCTGTGACAAATTTGCCTGCAATATGCAGTTACCATTTATTGCAAGGTGAAGGACAGACCCTTTGGTACGTATGTATTATCATGAGACGCTTCTGGGAATGGGCAGTGAGAAATCCTGCAGTGGTAGGAGGAGATAGGCATGGGACAGGAGTGACTTGTTTCTGTAGCTTGCAAACACCTGAACTTAAGAGACCTATGAAAGAAATATCCTAAGGATCTTAAGCTTACAGGTGACATGTACCAAAGAGTCCTTATTAAAAACACAGGCTGTAATTTAATTGTCCGTCCCTGAACACATATGTAAGAAAGACATGAAATGATGAGAGAGTTGCTAAGCTAAAATACAATTCTCAGTTTCAGTTCAGGAATACACAGAATGTTGTTTCTGTCTGAATTATTTTTAACTCACCGTTTTTTTTTCCTTTCCACTGACGCTGATGTAAGAATGATGCAAACGGCTGATGGTCCTTACCTCCTCTTCACCCATGCAAAGTTCTGCTTTGTAAGCATGTAAATGCACATACACCTTGGATTAAAATTAATTTAAGGCATTATGAAGTCATTCATTGCAGCAAATTCCCACTTGATTGTAGGGTAGTAATGGAATAAAGTATAGATAATGAATGCTTTCCTTCCAGAAGTTGAGTTTTGCATACCTTCTTCCTGGTGCGGTTCTGTCACTTCTCAATGAGAGAGCTAAGCGCTTTCTGAAGAGTTTTGGTCAAGATTAGAGTTCTTGATCATTTTATGTCTAACTGCATGGTGACTTAATACAGGACGATTTCTGTCCTGATTTACTGAAGAATAAATCTCCAGAGCTGTGACTGGCCAGGATAGCTAAACTGGGTTTGGAAAAGTGTTAGTGTCTGTATAAATCAAGTGGACTGTTCCATGCAGGACTCCCTATCTTTGTAAGGAGGAGTGAGAGCACTTCTGGGTTTTGTTTTGTTGGTTTTGCTATTTCTAGCTCTCATTTGGTAAGAGACTGTGAGAGGTGTGAAATGTGAAGATTACTTCTGAAAATGATACACCCGTTTTGCAACTGGCAAAGCAAGTTTGTGTTTTAGGGAAGGGATTACAAGAGATTGATCTCATCTGTAGCGCAGTAACTCTTCAGCGATTGCTGCCAGGAAGCTGTTCTCAGATTACAGTTACAGTATCCTGGTTAATTGCACCATTGTTTTTTAAATTACATCAAATGAAAACAAAGTCTGAAGAAAGAATTGAGGACTGCAGAGCTTTGAAGAGGTTCCCCCCCCTCCCCCCCCCCCTTCCTTTCCCCAGTGTTTGTCTGGGTTGGTAGGAGACCATTGGTCCTGAGGAGTCTCTATAGGTTTCATACTGGGTTTAGATATTCCAAAGATAAATTTTAGGGAATTCCTTTAACTTTGCTTCGCAGATTTTTAACAGGAAACAAGAAGCCCTGGTTTAAAATCTTATAAAAAGAATTGTGACAGAATAAACTTGAGAAGCTCACAGGTTTGGATGTTGTGCCTTTGGCATGACAAGGCAGATTAATAGTTGTGTCTGCCCTGACCCTGGATTGCTTCAGTCTTTTTTATCTTATAATAAGGGCAATTAATTTCTAGCTGTCACACAACCGAAGTGTGCTCATGTTCTTTGTTAAATTGGGTAAGCTTGAGAGTAATAAGCTGCTGCTGTGAAAATATGCCAGAGTTTTTCCAAAATAAAAGGTTACCATAGTAAAACATGAAATAGTTTTGTGGCTCATTCCCATACAATGTGCAGCCACTTCAAAGGTGCTCTGTAGTCAGGGAAAATGTAAGTATTTTCCAACACACACAACTTAGGAAAGAGATTAGCTGTTGAGAGATAGACATCATACGAACAATGGAAGAATTACCTCTGATGTCAGAAGTAATAGCTTGAGTCATGCTACCTGGAGTTAGTAATTGCATTTCCGATGGGATTTTTCTGGGAAAGTGAAATCCCAGACATGGGGTTATGTAGATGTGAATTTGAATGTTTATTTTCACTGATCTGTTTCCCATAACCAGGGAGAGGAAAGCAATGCCAAAGGAGGTATACGGGCAATGAAGGTCCCTAAAGAAAGTACAGAATGTTATACTGACTTTTTACTTAGACTTTGTTAGTAAGGGGGTGTCTTTTAGACACACCTGATACAGTTGTTGTAAAGCTTCTTAGTTCTGACATCACACAACACAACAACTGAACACTATTTTAAGGTCTAGAACCTTTTATGTTAAGACAATGAGCAAAAGTTTGTCATTTGTTGGTGTGTTATAAAGCAAATGAAAGCTGTGGTGTTATACTCCATCTCCATTTGGAAACAGAGTTTTTTATAATCACCTGATATAAACTTTGTAATTTTATAATTCTCATAACTGCTGTCTTACAGGCATGCAAAGAAAAATGGAACCATCTTTTCCTGATATAATATTATATCCTAAGTTATAGCCAGAACCTCAGTAATGCTCTTCAAAAGTCCTCACACAGAGTCTAGCACAGCTTTCAGAGTTAAAGTGAAATGCTCCTGAACTCCTAAGCTCATCCCATCTCATGGCTTGCTCCCACTGGAAGGGGAAGATCTTGCTCATTCTTTCCTAACCCCTCATGCACTGGCTCTGGTACTTATCAGATGGTTTTGTGAGCCAGCTTAATGCACTCTGATATCATAAAAAGTATCCTATTTACTATTTTAAATTGAATATATGGCCAGGAGAGGGCTTCTTTGGTGGGCATAGAGGATAAAGAAAAGATAACTGGGATCATCCCTCTCTTTTTTTGCATTTAAGAATGTGAAAGATAAAATCTGCTCAGGAGTGTTGTTGTTCTAGCACTGCTGAAATAATTGGGTTTCTCTTTGTACCCCTAATGAAACGCATGCGAGTAACCTGTGTGAACTGTTAAGGAGAGGAGATATGACCTCTTCACATGTGGGGTGTGTGTGTGTGTGAATTCTGCATCAGGCCTTTAAACATGAAAAGTGGAGTGTCAGAAAAATGTGACAGCCTTGCAGAAGGCATTAAATGCTAAAAGACAGTACGGGAAATTTCAGCCAAAAGTTAATTGTTTTTTGCCTGTGGGCTCTTTCCCTGTATGTGAATGGCAGCTTCCCTCCCTGCTGTCCCCACTGATCGCTGAAGACTGAAATTTTCTTTCCTCTCTTATAATCCAAGGTGTGAAGATACTCAGAAGTGACAAGTGGTTTGGGGAGTTTGAATTACTGGGGGGTGAATTTAGGGACCTCAGAGGCCTAGTTTTCCAGAGGCTGAATGACATCCCCTTCTTGAGATGAGGGTACTTTTTGATCTCACGAGCTACATACCTTATGTCCCAGATCTCTTCTGAAAGGCTTAATTGAAGGTGAACTTCAGTCAGCTTTTAGTGTCTCTTGAAATAACATAAAAATAATAACACAAATAATACCTTTATGCCTGTTTCTCTTTTTGTTTTGGCTTCATTCTTCATCAAATGTGCACACAGCATCTTCTTGGCTAAAATGTACAGACCTAACTCAATAGGTGATATGCTATAGCAGCCTTGACAAGGGTGTGGAGGGAGGAAAAATGTAGCCTTTTCTAAAGATACCAGTCCTTCAAGGGGTATGAAAAAACAACTGACAAAATACTGTTACTTAAATATTGTGGTGTGTGTACAGTGACACTACTTGTATGCCAGTTTTTAATATGAAGACTAATACACTTTAGATCCTCATAAACCTGATCTGGCAACTGCTTGCTGCTGCATGAAGTGCTTTCTACCCTTGAGACCATCAGGACAACTCACAAATAGTGAGCACTGTGCCTGGTAACAACAGTGAGTGTGCTCAGCCCCATCACTGTCTTTGAGCTGTTCCACTGGCAGGCAAATGACACCGTGATAGAGGCTGTCAAGCTTATGTTTTCAGCCTGCCTCGGGAGCCATCGCATCAGATGGTCCTCCCCATAGAACAGCTTTACATGATGCATTGGATTAGATGTTAATGAATCACAGAAATCCTTTGTATTCTAAAAGATAGCTTAGGAAACCCCATTAAAGTAGCTTATTATTTTCTCATCTTTGAGGCTGCTTGCATTTTGTTTTAACCTGGTGCGTTTGGTTTGCTGGATTTCTTAATAGTGCTAAAAGCTCAAGCTAACTTCATATATCAGAAAAGGCATTCCTTAAAAATAGTATATGAAAAAGTCATTATGATGATGCAAACAAATATATGTATTTATGTGTTCCTTTAAATAAATAAATACTGTCCCTGTAAACTCACACTTTGGAGCATTATACTGGTCCAGATGCGTTTGAAGTTTTGTATGGGCTTTGGCTTAGGTGGTAACAAGTCTCAAAAGCAAGTAACAGTATAATTGGTCTAAGCTAAAGTGGCAGGTAGCTTTACCCCCTGTTTTACTTCTTTAGTGAGCATTTGAAAGGTGGACTGATTTCATAGTCAAGGCAAAACAGAGGTCATGGTTAAATTATAAATCAGTTTAATTTACTGGTAGGGTTTTCAGGTACTTAGGCATTAGTAATGCCTTTGTGTAGAAACAAAGTATCACAAGTGGAGTCTTTTATTTTGGGAAGTTCTTGGGAGAAATCTACTTTCAGGCTTCGCACAACTGGTGCATTCAGGATGAGTTGTGGACTCGGATATAGTGAAGGTAGACTCGTTAAATATTTATTGGAACAATTCTATATAGCGGTATGTATTTCCAGGGTCTGAATTCTTGCTCCAGTTGGATTGAAGAAATCAATTATATAACACAGCACGTACTTACAACAGTTTTTTGTCTAGACAACCTCAAAACTGAGCTAGCAAGCCTAAACTTTTAGATTAAAAAATAATAATGCAAAAGTAACTTATTTTTCTTCTCCCTTTCTTAGGCTGCAGTTTGGGAAGAGCTACTGTTAGCAGCTACGGGACAGCAGTTCACAGACTGGTGTGCAGCAGGTAATTTAAGAATGATTGAGGCAATCACCACAGATTGAGCTTGAACACAGAACATGGAAACTCAAACACAGAAACATGCTAAAAATGAGGTATAGAGCTGGAAATCATATTCACACCTCTTATCATTAAGAAGAGAACAAAGTATTCTGGCTGTCTTAGCACAAGACTCATGCCCAAAAGCCTGCATCCTTGAGAAGCCAGCAGGTTTTCTAGTTATTAAATATCTATCTGTTAGCCAGTATTGAAATGATGAATATTCATTCTCAATGACAGGATTCTGGAGCCCCAAATGACACTTCCCTACAGATTGTTTGGACTGTCACTATTGGAAGCAACTAAATTGGGTGCATGCCCCCATAGTCCCTTCTGGTTAGGAGTTGTCAAGGGGAACAATGGTGCAGACCAGAAGCAGAGGGAAGCTGCATGGCTTGCCGGTGGTGACATTAAAAGCCACAGCAGGGCTATAACACAAGCCTGGCTGTCTTGAACTCCAGGTTAGCAATATTTTCATTATTAGTTAAAAACACTGCTTAGGTTAAGGTAATCTTTCATGTAATTGAATTTACATAAATATTCTTTAAATACTTTGTGAGCAGGAAGGGTCCAGAAGCCTGGCAAGGTTACAAGGTGAGCTGAGGCAGTGGTCATCAAGAAGATGCTCAAGGATGGCATCCTCTCAACAGAAAGCAAAGAAAACCAAGTCCTCTCTGCTGGCCGGAAAGGACATGGTGACCCAGACAGAGGTCCCTCATATATATGTCACTGTCCAGGTGTCTGGCTGTAGGGAGTGCCTTTAGCGATGTTGGATGGTGGCTGTGTAAGGTGTCATTAGGTTGATGATTTTCTTGGCATGGTGGCAGAGCTACAGGAAGAGATGGAACAGCTAGAGGAGCATAAGCGAATCTGAGGAGGAGATGGCTCAAAAAAAAGGAGTGTGACCAGCAGGTCGAAGGAGGTGATCCTGCCCCTCTACTCTGCTCTCGTGAGA
>NDXB01002820.1:0-68371 GCA_002631895.1 Agapornis roseicollis
TCCCTGCTTATGGCAGGGGTGTTGGAACTAGATGATCTTAAGGTCCTTTCCAACTCTAACTCTATGATCCTATGATTGTATGATCTCGATAGCTCCTGTGTACTGTGATAACCCAGACTGTTGCCATGCTATCAAGATTCTTGGAGTTCCAGCATAGAGTTGCATAAGAGGGGTCTTACAGGGGAAAGGAGGAAGGGAGTGGAGGAGTGAACAGCAGGAGGAAAAAAGGGAAAAGGGGAGAAGGACTCAGCTGGAGCAACAAGAGGGCCTGGAGTGACTAGCCACTATCTCCTGTCCATCATCTGCCTCAGAAGATACTTCACAGATAACTTTTGAAATAGTTTAGGCCTCCTATCCTATCCTATCCTATCCTATCCTATCCTATCCTATCCTATCCTATCCTATCCTACACTAGGATTGCAAGGGCAAGCAGCACATTTTCCAGTGCTCAATTCAGGCCCATGTTTACCACTTGTCCTCTGGGACTCTCCTCATCTCCCCCAGGAGCATAGTTGGCAGTCTAGCAGCTTCTGGGCAATTGAGCTGTAATTTTCCATTGCTCCATTTCATGCTATTACTTCAAGATTCTCCTCTTGACCTGTCCTCAGCAACTCTCTCCTGACCTGGTGTTTTCTCTTTGCTAACTCCTCGGCTATAGGTACCGCAATCTTAGCAAGTACCAGACGCTGTTTTAAAAACACATCCTGAGGATCTCAGAGGTGTTTACTCCTTTCTGCTAAATTGCAGGCTTGTGGAGAATGTGATGTGTAACTTACAGTTCAGAGGCAGGGCATTTCCCACATTATAAAAAGAGTGGACTGCAGCCACAGAAGTTGAAACGTCACTTAAAAACATTGCTATTTGAGAGGGAGGATCGCTCATTGCTGTTAAAATGTACAAAAAACCAATGTTATTCAAAAAGCCAAAAAAAAAAATAAAAAAAAAGAAAAATAAAGAAAATCCCCTGGCAATTTGTATATGCTTCAAGATGCTCATGGTTTTTAAAACCCTTTTTAGATGCAAGGGTCTCTGTGCCAAACTACGATCCAGCAGTAAAAACAAACAGATAATGAAATAAGCACAGTGATCACAAAAAAGAGGAATTGTTGCAATAATGTACTTTTCCAGGAAAATTAACCGTAACAGCAGTGCTGGTGAATCACTGGAGTTTTCTGAACCATAGCGGCTCCTGCTTATAAACATGATTTTGAAATCTTACGGTGTTGTTATTTCCACATTAATATTGGCAGTAGCTGCGTAAAGGTTTTTTGGCACAGAAGGAAATTTCTCCTAAAAATCCTGACTTGGATTTTTTAATGCTTCCTAAAGAATTACATTAAATGAATGAGAATTATCTGCCAAAATTATTTACAGATCTTCAGAAGTCTTATCCCAGCTTCATTATGTGCAAGTATTTGTAAGCTATGAAGCTGTTCTGGAGAAATATGAAGCATAAGTGCTCTTGTGAGGAGGGAACAGACCCATAATTCTGATTCCTAGGTGAAGAGGGAAACTCTCTGCACAGTGTATTGCCCTTCAGTATCAAGCTGTGAAGATCAAGTAGAAGAGGTTTAAGTCTAAGCCACATTCAACTTTTCTCTAAAAATCTTCCTAAATCAAACTTCTAGTGGACTTATGTGTCTTATGTGCCAGAGTAGACTGGGTGATATGTTTTAACTCCTCTAAACCAGGGAACTACCACTAAACAATGATGCCACTCAGAAGGATGCTAACCTGTGGGCATCAGGGCAGAGGCTCTGACTTGTCTGGGAAACAGGGATGGAGATTTGTCACAATTTATGCACATGATATCTGACTGTGATGCAAATCCAGGCTGGGCTGGCATCATCTGCAGGATGCATCATAGTGTGGTGGCCTTCATGGAGGGAATTGTGATCTAAGATCTCCAGCTCAGTTTTCGTCTACACACACTGACAGCTGGTGATAGGTAACATTCCTCCAGGCAATTACAGTGGAAAAGATGGGATAGACATGAAGGATTAACTGTTCTCACTCAGCCTTTGACGTGTTCCTTCTGGATCACAGCTTTTGGCACATCTGTGCTTCTATGAGCAGTGAAACAACTCTGCTAATGTGATAGGCATCATGAGCTGTGCCTGTGATCACACAGAAATGAACAGAAGCACACCCACTGATACAGGGTGATTTTCTCTGTCAACAGCAACACATTTCCAATGCGATCTCAAGGACCCCATTGCCACTACAGCAGAAGTCCTTGCCATTAGTCACTGGGTGAAGCATGATGTTACCACACCAGTGTTTCATAGACCTTACTCTCTTTTTTTCACAAGGACTCAAACCTCAGTTAATCTTTTAGTCTCAGAGATCCAGCAAGACATTGGAGCAAAAAATTCTTTATGCAGGGAAGGATCTTCAGCCCAGGAGTGTAAAAATATGAAAGGTCCACATCAGTCTAAAAATACAGGTGATAGAAACTTTCAGGTTCTTGTCACTCAGTTATTTCTTCTTACTGTGGTACTATTATACACAGTACTTACAGCAAGAGTCATCCAGGCACAAAATACACATACAATGTCAAACAGGAGCAGAGGGAAGGTGCATCAACACCCAGCCAAGTCACATAAAGATGTGCCTGCCATCTGCAAAGGGTGGGGATGAGAGATGGCTGTCTCTCTGCACTGAGTGCAAAGGAACCTATTGAATTTAGATGATACAATGAGTGCTTGACAGCTAAAGCTAAATAAGTCGAATCCCACCTGCGAAGCATACATGGATAAGATAAATATGAAAATGGCCTCATAGTTGATAACGATATAATGATATCCAGTAATTGAAAGTGGAAGTTCAGGAAATTCAGACTATAGGTAAGGAATGTTTTTAACCACAGAGATAATTAACCATTGGAAACACTTATCCAGGCTTGTGCTTGATTCTCCCATCACTGGCAATTTCCAAATCAAGATTGTATTGGTTTTCAGAAAAATGTTCTTTGCTTCAAGCAAGAGTGACTGCAGGAAGTTCACTTCCTTGTGCCCGATACAGCTTAGGCTGGAAGTTACTGCAAGGTAGGTAGAGCAGGCCTGGAGGATCAAATGGAAGAAGTATCTGGTTTACAGAGATACTCTTTTTCTGCATATGTAATTGGTATTACATCTTTGCAATGCCAGGAATCAGCTCTATTATATATACCCCAGCATATAAATCCAGTCAAGACTCACTTAGGTCAATTTCCTTCAGGGCCTGTCTCAGAACATTGCTGAAATACGATATTAGCTTGAGCTTCAGTTTCTAATGGCAGCTTAAATGCTCCCAAACACCAGCTTAGTTTCACTTTAATTGTATAATGATGATCTTACGAACATGCCTTGCAATCATTTTCTTGCATAACAGAGGAGCATAATGGTGTCTGATGGCACAGACTCAGTGTCTTCCTTGCATTCCCATATTGCAGGAGGAATCTAGGGGGACCTGCATATGGGAATGTATTCAGAAGTGTTTTGCTTTTTACTTCACTTATTTCTTCATATCTCATTAAGAATATAAAAGAATTCTTATGAACAAAGTCAGCATAATAGCTCCCTCTGTACTATTGCTGTTCTTTAACCCTATAATTCCCGGTTGTGTGCTGAAAAGCATTGGAAAGAAATAAGTAGCTGTCAAAGTAAGGCTTGTTTAGGAGGGTATTTGCTACAGGGGAGGAGGATCAAAAACCTTAGAGCATAACAGCTAAAAAACTCATAAACAAAGGTATAAATCCTCTTTCTAGTTTCTTACTGAAAAGTAGTTCCTCAGAGTTAGTAGCTAATCATATGGCTAAATCAGTAACTGCTGCTACTGATAGCCATTAGTTCATTATGGGATATTCCCTGTGTTAGCTAACATTCAACTCACTCCAAGATATGCATCTCAATTCAAGATTTAAATTGATGCCAGAGTTTACAATGCAAAATAAAGTTTATTAGTAGAGTTATTATGGCTGTGATGATCCAAAAACACAGACAATGTTTATAGAGAGTAGTCACATCTTTTGTTAAGACAATTTTCATTTGGAAAGACTTGTTTGGCTTAAAGGCCTTTCTTTTGGTCTGAAATAGGATGAGGTTTAGTTACTCTTAGGATACTTAGCTTGTGTACTGTAACAGCTAAATTTGGATCATACTTTAGTGAGCACACCATCTACACACAGCTCCTACTACCACAGTTTTGGGAGTACCAGCCAACAACCTTCATTATGTAAAACAGAGACTAGTGAGCCTACAAATAACACATGTATTCTGCTATTACTTGTATGGCAAAGTGTCCCTGAACAGTTGGTCAAAGCTCAGAGCCCATTTAGCTGGAAACTAGCAACTCTCCTACACTTTACTGAGCAGAGAAGTGCTATTCCAAGAAACATCTGAAAAATCCCCTATTTTTAAAGTAAATAAACCAAAACCAGCTATATAAATAAGTGGAGTTAATAATTAAAGCCAAGTAACACCAGAGACCTTAAAGAATAACAGTTAGCCCAGGGAGAGAGGCTTTGCTGTGCTTGAAACAACACAGTCTATAAGCAGCAGGGCATCCAAGACTGGTTTTATGCTGTTTCACTCTTACTCCAAAATCTGTGGACTTATTCATGAAGTTCATTGTTTAGTAATGTGCCACATAATAGTGCAACCATCTGAGAATTTCCAGTATCACATTTAAGATCTAGCTCCTGAAAACAGCTAAACATGTGTGTTGCTTCTTGAGACAAGACTCATTGACCTAGATCTGCAGAATGAGAGGATGCCTCCAATCCATTCTGTCAGAAACTGTGCTGTACCCTGTCAGCATACCCAGGCTGCAGACAGCAGTTGTTTGAAGCAATTTTAACCAACTTCCTCATGTTTTTGCATCACTGTATCACTTACAACACATTTAGCCGAATCTTGGATCAATTGAAGTGTAAGGGCTTTATTCCAGAAAAAATATTACTCTTCTCCTGCTGTGAGCGATTCCTGAGAACAAAGCAATTGGAAAGACTGCAACCTCAAGCATGGAGAGATTAGTCAGGGATTGGTGCCATAGCCTGGACAAGTGTTTAGTCATCCTGACACAGCTTCTTGACCAATAAGTTCCAGCCTTGTTTGATGTCCTCACTGAGGAGGACAGAAATATATGAGAATCTAAAGTTCTGTGGTAGACATCTGAGTCAAGCACTTACCACACGGCTGTTACACCCACTGGTGTTTGGTTTACTCAAACTTAATAACTCTTCAGTATATTACATGGATGACGGAAATGCTGTAACTTCAGATGGGTTGGCAAAGCAGCATATAGCTATAAAGCTGTGGACTGTAATCCTTCCAGCGGGCATGGTGGTCTCTTCCTCTGTCCCTTCATATTGTAGGTTTGTGGGTCTCTGCCCACAGGAGTTATTCTGACAGAATATGTGATCGTCCCTGGCCAGGTCTTCATAATAATTTCCTTTCCCATCAGAAAGATTGACTAGTAAGGGATTTACTTTCTACTTGAACTAACCATTCTGGTTTCCCATTTTTCCTAGGCTCCGGAAAATCTCTCAGGGTTTTACAGAGCTATTATGCTATTTACCAAACTATCAAGACATTTCTGCCTGAAAGCTTTGAAACATGAATGACATGAAATTGCATCCTCTTGGAAAATCAGTCTGACTTCATTTTGTTTGGACTTCCAGCAATGTGCAACTTTGACCTACCCCTTTCCTTGCACACTTGCTTTTATGGATGCTGTTGTAACCAGTGCAGATATGGCTTACAGGAAGCTTGGAAGGTCCTGAAGCTGCCCCTGGTTCATGAACATTATTCTGTACAGGTAACAAATACAGAAGCCTCCTTTAGCAATTTCACCTAAGAAAAGGCAGGAACTCTGAGTGTCCCTAATAGGAATCTCTTAAGGGAAAAAGAACCTCTATTTTGGTTGCTAGTCTTCATAGTGTATATGTACATGTATCATGTATGTAAGTACGTAATTGTCTATCTTTCTAATATAACATTTATATCCTATAGTATATCACCATAGACATTTTTATTGTTATTATAATAGGCTAACACTGAGTAGAAGACAGTTTCTGGCAGAAGCTACAACCTAAAAAAGGCAAGAAAGATAAAGAAGAAAGAAACATGGTTACTCTATTGAAATAAAGTGTGGAAAGATCACCCACTTGTTTCCAGGCCATCTACAAGAACTGTCTGACTCAGGTGCTTCAGTGATTACAGCACTTAAGCTCAAAAAAGGAATGAATTTCCAGGGAGCCAGCTCCCTGCTCATTATACTGCCAGTGGAGACAGGTAGTGGGGGATATGAGCAATGGGTAACGTCACTTGCCAAAACAAGAATAAAGAAATGAACGTTGATTACTGTGTCTTTACCAAAAACTTGACTTCATGCCTTCGAGGTTCTATTTCTGTGGCTGCTGAGTCTGTGAGTTTGGCAGAAAAAGGAAAACAAAAGGCAAGTTGAGTGATTCAGTTCTGGCATGCTGTCAGGGAAGTGTCATGAGCATGGGCTGGGAGATCTTTCTGACATACATCAGCATATGAATAATTTCCAGCCAGGCTCCTCCAGAGCCTGACAGAGTGGTTATAGCAAAAGAGGAGCAGATCAAAACACAGAATACAGAGAGCTCTGATCCGCCAGTCACCAGCAGCCTCATTAGCAATGTCTCATGAAGGGCCATGAAGATGATGAAGGGACTGGATCATCTCTCACACTAGGAAAGGCTGAGTCAGCTGGGAATGCTCAGACCACAGGAGAGAATGCTCAATTAGGATCTTATCCATATGCAAAAATACCTGACAGTGGAGTAAGGGAGTCAGGACCAGGCTGTCCTCAGTAGTGCTGAGTGACAGGACAAGAGGTGACGGGCACAAACCAAAATAAAGGAAACTCTTGTGGATAATAAGCTCTTTTACTATGAAAAGGGTTGATCACTGGTTGTCCAGAGAGGTTGTGGCATCTCCAGCTTTGGAGATATTCAAACCTGACTTGACACAGACCTGAGAAACCTGCTGTAGCTGACCCTGTCCTCAGCAGAGGTCTCTGCCAAACTCAGGTATTATCCTGTGGTCCCATTAAATGGAACCAGACTCCAGATTTGCTACTACACCTCCACAAAGGGGAGTGTCCCCCTTTCCATGGTGGTCAGTGGAAGATGACCATTTAGGGGGTACCTGCTAAGGGGTCTGCCAACTTCTTTACTTCCCACAGGGCAGAAGCCTAGCCTGCTCTCCAGGCTGCTTGTGCAATGTAGCAGCCACAACATGCTTTGTTTGCATTATCCCACCCATAAGTTATACAAACAGGTCCATAAACCAGCTGCCCAAGTGACTGAGATGAAGGTTTCCCCCATAGTAGTGTTGGCTAAGGGCAATGGAGAAGAAAAAAGGCCCTCCCATTCCACTTGCAGTGCTTTTGGTCACAAGGGCAGCCCAAGGGAGCCATTAAGAGGTGCAGTAGCAATGTCACAGCTTCACTCCTGCTTACAGTATTGCCACTGTTGCCTTTCATTAGCTCCTCTGAAACACAAACAATTTAAATAAGGCATAGAGAAGAAGGGTCAGTGCCCTCAGTCAGCTAATTAATGGTGCTCTGAATGCAGTGGGGACTATCAAAAGACAGCAGGGACACTGAAGGAAGGAAGGAAGGAAGTGCCCTTCTAGAGATGTTACAAATGGCCTTACATGCAAACAAATGCCTGTGCTCTGGACTGGCAAAAAGCAGTTTGTTAGAAACAACTGTGTATCAATGGGGGCATGCTGCAGAACGTGTCTTGCTTAGGTTTCCTAAAATGCTGCTTTGATGCAATCTGCTGCTTTTCCTGCCTTGCGATTTTCCATTCTGCATCTTGTTCAGCGAGGGAGGATTAGTGAGAAGTGCCTGTAGTCAGCTAAACTGCCTTTCTGGCATTGTCTCATGAGGAAACCGTGGGGATCAGTAAACAGAGCTCAAAGTGCGGGTGGCCATGAGCCGCCCTTTCTCCCTCTGCGTCCATAAAGGAAGTAAGAAGTGCAGCAGCCAGCCCTGGTAGACAGGGGAGATATTTCACAGGAAATAACAGATGGCTTCAGGCTCATAACTCTCTTGCAGAAAACCGTGCCCAGGTATCTTGAAAAATGGATGCTTCAGGCTGATTTGTCTCTTTCATACACTGAGGTGAAACACATGCATGAAAGCATAGAACACAAACTGAAAAAGCTTATGCCTTGTTTGTTAGCTTAATTATATATGCTGTTTATTTTGGAGGATAGTGGATGATAGAAAGTTCAGGGTCTCTGAAGCAACAGCTGTAAGATTTCTTTTTGGAGGTGGATAGTTGCCAGCATAATCCAGAGCAAAGGAGTCCCTCTCTGTATGTTCATCTAGAAGGACATAAAGCAGCACAGTCCATACAAGGACTGCATTTTGAGGGTGCTGTCTTTCACTACCACAGAAGACTGCTGCTCAGCATTCTCATGTTCCACATCACCTCTTGCACCCACTGACCCCTCTGCAGCTGCAGACCAGGGCACAGGCACATCTCCTGCTGTGCCCCACCAGGGGAGCTCCCAAGGAGGGATGACATGGCAGCAAAACCATTTCTGGTGGCATCCGGGAAGAGCTGCCAATTGGCAGAGTAGGCAGGAAGAAGGTGTTATCACAGCGTGTCTGCTCTGTATGACTGAAAGCTTCCTGGGATGCTGGCAGCACCTGTAGGAAGAGGAGCTCTGTGTCTCCGAGGAGGGTGAGCCTACAGTCTTGTGGCTGAGGGAGACCCAAACATGACTCCAGAGACAACCATGTTGCTAAGGAGGGCTTTCTATTTTGGGTAATGTACGTCAGAAAAAACCCATGTGCATGGTGAGCAACAGGAGCTGAGCATGTGAATTGCCACCAGTGACCGTGGTGTGGGGCCAATCCCAAGGGGCTGAGGTCTGTCCTTGCTGAGTTATCACACATTTTGGGAGAGTCAGGAGCAGCTGCATGTTACTGTGAACACTGGGATGGTCATTTCCCCACCCATGACCTTAATGCCTGTCTGGTGACCTGTCATTACAGCATCCCAGTGACAGATGTGATGACACACCGCACCTCATCGTGGTGGTCTATCCCTACCAGTCCTCTAGCCCTGCTATTCTTGCACCTCAGAAATTATTACAGGACAGAGGGCAGAAAGCCTAAATACCTCATGCCATGTGATGAGCACAGTCAGGACATCAGCTTAGCTAATGCCTGTTGTTCAAACCCACAGCAGACCCAGTAGCCGACAGCCTCAGCTGGGAAAAGGGCAGCTGGGGAGGGCAGCATATGAGATATAACACTTTATCTCTTCATTGCCTGTTTTCCTCAGGGCTATACACACTGATCCTGGTTTGAAAACCCTGCTTTTATGCACAGCAGGTTGCAGAGGTGCAGCAGTCAGAAGGAAACCAGGTCCTCATCATTTTATGCTGATGCCTCATAACAGATGACTTTCAGTCACTGGTTACCCAGAGATGTTGTGGCTGCCCCATCCCTGGAAGTGTTCAAGCCAGGTTGGATGGGCTCTGAGCAAGTTACTCTAGTGGGATGTGTCCCTGCCCACAGCAAGGAGGCTGGAACTGGATGGTCTGTAAGGTCCCTTCCAACCTAAACCATTCTGTTATTCTATAATTCACTCTCCTGGTCTGCGTTCTACTGGATACTTACTCAGACCATGTTGCTTTCTCATTGGGCTCTTCCTGTGGACATAGCTGGCTGGAGTCATTTGCAGATGCAGACAACAGAGAACAGCACAACCCAGTCTTGCATGAACCAGCACTCTTACCCTTGTCAGATCAATCTGACCTGGTTGTAGGTCTAGCCCACCACCCTGTCTGGCTGTTCTCAGACAGTGTTTTCCTTTGGATTGATGTAGCAGTCACCACACACGTCTGCATTTTGGTTCTATTGATTTTTTAAAAATTCATTTGATTCACTGATTTTATGAAATGTTTTGAGAACCCACCGTTTCATGGCTCCCTTGATTTTCAGCCTGTTTGATTTAGTCCTTTCACTCACTTCTGTATCTTACCTTTATGGCTTTCAGGAGTAGTACCCCACTGTAGTCTATTTTCCTATGTATTTAGCTCTACTGCCCCACTCAAAAGATTTTAAACTCTAACCACCTACTCCCAATTTCTTCTTTATTCTCCTATCTCTTCTGCAGATTTCCAGAAAGAAGTTATCCTTGGACCCATGTTAAAGGGGAAGGATTCAACAGGGCTTTGTAAGGTGCTGTCCTGAATCATGCCTATTCAGTGCTTTCTTTAACAAAATAGATGAGTCTAGAAAGGTCATACACTAAATTTTGAGATCAAGTGATGGAACATATTATTAAAGAGTTAGTTCTTTCATTAAAAATCAGAATTACATTAACAAATTGAAGAAATGGCCTGAAAAGTCTGAATGGTATTCAGCAGGTACAAAAGGTACTGTACTCAGAAAGAATAATCAACTATATGATATAGTTGGTGTAGTTGCAGAGTAAAGTATGAATGTAATGGTGGATCACAAACTGATCATGGGTCAGGAACATCATGTTACGAAAAATCATGGCATAATACTGAAATCACTTCAGAAGAATACAGCTTCCACGAAATAATCCTATTGAAGCTCACTGGTAAGGCATCAACTGGCACACTTCAGCATTATATTTTAAGAAATCCTAGAGAAGAACGCAGGGAAATAGGCTGAATCATCTTCAAACACTTCTGAAAAGAAGATACAATCAGTCTGTTCTCATCCATCTGTGAAAGAATGGGGAGGTTCAACACTAGCTCTGAGAAACATGTTAATGAAGAGGAGGGTGAACAAGTGGAGGGTCTGGAAAAGTCCTGGAGCATCTGCTGCTGGAGATCTTTAAGAATGGATCAGGCATGCATCTGGAAGAAATTACCCTGACATGGAGGGTCCTGCCATGGGCAGAGGAATAACCTCCTTCATTTCTTGTGTCCCTTTCCAGCTCTAAAGTCAGCTTCCTGCCCAGACATGAACCTGCATCCTCTACTGTTACCTATATCCTGCATGTCTCCCACAGTCTGACCTCAGCCCAGACTCACCCACCCCTTTGCAGGAGCATACATGCCAGCTTCTAGCAGATTGCTGAAGTCCACTTTCAGTGTTCTGCCTCTTTCTCTTGTCACTTTCCCTCTTGCCTTTTCCCCTTTCTTTTCCCTTGCACTTTCCCTCTTCCCACTCGCTGCAGTCCTCCATCCTGCCCCAGACCTGACACCCAGCCTTGCTGCACTCTGCAGGCAGAACATCCAGGGAATGGGGAATATTACCTCTCATGACAAAGCTGGCACTATACAGATGGGTCAAGAATCTCTACCCCATGTCTCAGAATCATTGCTCCAGGCTGTTTGCCCATTCTCCCCTGCTTTGGTTACATTTAGTTAAGACTTGGTAGCACTTTTTCCTAGTTCCCTAGGTCATTTCTTTGCTTGTTTTTTAAAAGGACTTTGCTTCTGAAGCCCTTGAGCTCGATGACCAGGCCAGATGGTCTGAGTGTTTTAACCCAATCTCTGTTTATCTCATCTTTTAGGATTTTCCTTGTGATTTTTTTTTTTTTTACACTTCCCACACGTGCCTTCAACCCAGCCCAGACCTCAAAGACTTCAATTCTCAGAAGTGGTTTTGAGCACACAATACGGAAGGATGGGGATTAAAATTAAGCCAAATGAGCAAACATGTCCAAAAAAGGAGAGCACAGTGGGCCAAGACCATGTGTAGTCCTGAAAATCCACCCTGGGGTTTCAATTCCAGTAACAAACTCATCTGAGATTTGCTCTCACAGTTTACACTCTCCCCTGAAAACAAGCCAATGGAGAGCATGATGCAGCAGTTACCATAGCAGCCAGCACCAGAAAAATCCATTAAGTGATCACAGTCCCATCTCAGAGTGAATTACCAGGCTGCAGGTGAACTTTTGCACCTTGAAAGATGTCTCTTGGGGAAAACATGTTGTTGTGCCTGGTGGAACAGGAGAATGTCCATGGGTTGCACTGACTTGCTGCTGCATTGTTATCCTTAATTATTATGTCTGTGCTGGTTTTAAAAGTACTGCACACGCTTTTCCTTTTTCCTGTCAGGTGGTTTTTGTGCTGTTTTTATTTTTCCTGAAGGGCAAGACAGAGCACCCCAGTCAATAGCAAATGATGAAATGTGCTTCAGGCCTCCCTGTATTCTGCCACTTATAGATTGTCAGCCATCCCAGGAGAGATGCTATTATGTATGTGGGTGTGGAAAATGTTCTATCACTGTTAATTGTTCCTATTATAGTAGCAGGTAGCACTCCAAACATATCAACACCTCTTTATGGTGGCTGTTTTTCACACATAGAATGTTGGAAGTCAACTTGTATTCATGCATAAGAAATATGTAAATAGAGCCAGAAGGTGGAAAGAGGATGGATCCTGGCAAGATCCTAGGAGCACAGCACACTATACCTTCACAAACACAGGTC
Source organism: Agapornis roseicollis (assembly GCA_002631895.1). Classification (NCBI taxonomy): domain Eukaryota; kingdom Metazoa; phylum Chordata; class Aves; order Psittaciformes; family Psittacidae; genus Agapornis; species Agapornis roseicollis. Next base: position 12,449 of record NDXB01002820.1, read on the forward strand.
CTTAGATAGCCAGAGGCATGTACTGCCAGTGGTTGGGAGGAACTGGTCCTGCACACAAATTCCCTATCCAGACCTTGCGTTATCCCTCCTATTTGTACCGTACTTCCGTCTTACTCATCACAGCAAGTGCTGACAGGCATGCAAGCACCTTTCTCAGAAGCAAAATGAAGATGCAGATATTGACATTTTGACCCACAAAGGATGACTTTGGGTTTGCAGTAGCAGAAGACCCAGGTTAAATTAGCAGAGTGGTCATTTAACCCAACCTTGATGCCCTTCCAGAAAGTCACCTGAAGCCTTTAAGTCCCTCCACACTTTGACTATCATAATAGCCACGTGAAGAGCTATTAAGAGCTGTGAAGTTAGGTACTGAGAAAACTGTAATGTCTAGGAAAATCAAAACAAATAAATGAACAAACCCCAACCTTCCAGAGAACTCCAATCGAGCTTGACCTCTGAAAGGTATCATTTGCTTCCTGTTTGCTGCCAAAGTACAATGAGGTTTATATTCGGGCCCCACCTTTCAGTGTCTGGGTCTAAAAATATAACAATGAACTTGTGACACAAAGGCCCTGTCTCCTGGAGAAGCAGAATTTAGATGTAGCTGGAAAGCACAAATTCTTCTCTCTTCAAGGCAGAACAAATTCTGAGGGGGTGAATGGCTTTTTTTTGTTTGTTCTTTTTTTGTGTGTGTGTCTTTCTATCTTTAGTTCGCCAGACTTGGGAGGATTTCGTCAGGATTAGGCCAGACTTACACAGCTGTTTGTTTTATGTGATCGTGACTAGAACCATTTTAAGACACTTGTCACTATGGTTACCTCCTCGGTGCTGTTCTTCCAGGCGTCTGAGCCAAGACAGGGCTGAGAGGGAACGTGGGTCTACCTGAGTGGGAACATGCATCGATGTCTAACTTGCAAGTCTTTTTATTTCCTTGAAAGTGTTGAGTCTCAGCTCCATGGATAAGAAAAGTTTGTGAAGGCTTACTTTTAGTCTGTGTTCAAATGCCACCGTTTGACTATCAACGACAACCTGGTGGTCTTCAGACAGCTCTTGCTTTCATATAAGAAAAACATTGGACAACAATGTGGGCAATGTGGTGGTATGGGAACAAAATGACATTCCGGGAGACGATTCGATGCTCTAATTTTAATTCCATCTGAAAATTTAAACCTAATGCTGCTTCTTACTGAACTTTCATTCCTTCTGTGAAGCCAACCACTCATGTCTAGTGGGAATTAGACCAGATATATTCTCAGTTTCTCAGCAATAGACTGACTGATGTTTGCATGACTATGGCTCACTTGTTTCGTCTTCTCTTTACAGAGTTCAATGCTTTGTTCTCTTCCTGTTTCTTCTGGAAGCATTTCTGTTTCCCCTAAAGCAATTATGTTCTTAGTGGTTATCAAATAGTCATGTGTGGTCTTGCTGATTCAGTGGATCCCCTCAGAAAACAGGGAAATAGGCTGGTTATTTTCTTATTACATTTGTATAAGAACCAGAATCTCTTTCAACCTCATCTAACTCCATGGATCATTTGGGAGATGCCTGAGCATGGGCCATCCTTTTGCATGCACAAGAGTATCTGTATACCAGCCAGCTCTCCTAAAAGGAGGTCCTGGCTGATTCCTCAGACCATTGTACAAGAGGCTGTGAGAGACAGAGCATTTCCGGCTGCCAAAGGGTCACACGATGGAAACCTAAGGGCTCTTATCTGTGAAAGGACAGAGTGACTTACCCACTGTGTCCCTTTCCATCCAGTAGATGGATAGAAATAACAGCACCAGAGTAGCAGTAGGGATTTTTCATGGTGCTTATTTGCAGTATGGCTGGTGTTAGTCATTGCTTACCCCAGCAGGTGCAAAATGTTCCCATCAGGTTCGTACATCTTACTGAGATGAAGGTTTGAGGCCTGGAAAAAAGATCTGCCAAAGCCAGCATTTGTGTCAGAGACAGAAATGTGAATATCAGAGGGAATTATTTTGATCAGCTTTATGTGTCAAAACTAGCTGATTCCCAGAGCCAATTTCTCAGAACAGTCTGGAGTCCTTTCTAGCCAGCATGGGTACTCCAGTACTACTGAGATTGTGATAGTCTGCCTTGCTTCAGAATGTCTCAGCAGCAGTGTGAAGGGCATAGTCTCAGTGACAGCTTGCACATGTCCAGCCACATCACAAAGCTTTTCTGAAGCATGGGTTAAATAAGGATCCTCTCTGCCCTGGAAGGCTCACAAAGATACACTAAATCCTAATAGTTCCAGACATCATCAGAGTTAGTTGTCTCAATCTGCCAGTATCTTGTGCTCCCCATTGGGAGCTAGGTGTCAGGAGCTCCACTGGTGCCTGGGGTCAGAAGCCCATTAAAGACAAGGTGGTAATGGCTTGGCCTCTCTCACCTCCCCCAAATTAGTGGTTATGTGTGCAAAGGAGAGCTGTCCAGAGAAAGGGAAACACAGTCTATACCAGGGATAGCATGCAGCAGGAGCCCCTGTGCAGGGCTGTTGCACCATGATACCCTAGGCCACGGGGTGCTGCTTTCTCTGTCTGGGGACATGAAAGCTGATGAGGACCAAAGGACAGTGATTGATGTCAAAGGTGTTCTTTGGTGTGGTTAAACTGGGGACAGTCACAAGAGGCACTGTTGTAATACAGCTGTCAAGATATTTGCATGCATGCATGCAAAATCAGATTTACTTCTCTGTCCTGAACTGCTATGTACTCTGCATTAGTTTTCTTGTGGCTCTTTAAAGAACAGTGAACTCATGGTAATTACAAAACTGCTGTGTTGAACACGAACTCATCAATTTTTCTCTTTTCTACTTCAGTTTTCCCATTCTCTTTCTCAGAAACGCCAAAGCTCTTTAAAACAGAAAAGCCGATTGTCTGTAAAATGCAGTATGTGACTAGAGTGCAAGAGCAACTGCATTTGCTAGTAAATAAAGTACCAATAAAAAGACAATCAGTAGGTATTGTGTATTTATATAAAGGGATCTTGCAGCTTGTTTGGACAGCTGCTGCTATTAAAATTTTTGCCAAGGAGATGTAAAAAAAAGCTACCTTATAACTGCCATTTTCACAAATATACAAATACCTGAATGCGAAACTGAAACCTTCTTGGAGCTACCTTTATAGTTATTTTCAGAATATTGTAAATTTTTGAATAACATGATCTTTTCTTACCCTATATGTCTGCCTTGAAATGATACAGAAAGTAAATATATTAGTAATATTAGTATATTACTAAGATATATGCAAGTCTATGCTTGTATGTACATATATCCAAGAATGTTGTTTCAGGTTTTTTTCCCTATCTTCAAGATTACATTGAATAAAATGCATCAATCTCAGAGGGATTTTTTAGAATTTATAATAAAATTACAAAACTCAGAACTGCAGAGATAGATGAAGAATATTTGCTGCTAAACTGGGTTCAGGATGGACTTAATTACCTGTTGCTGAAGAGCACCAGGTGGATTGGGGACATACTCATGGCTAAGAAAAATCTCTTCAAGATGTACCCTGCTTGTGCAACATGAAATGTAGACTTAATTCCCTTAGAAACCTAGGGGCCTCTGCACTGGTGGTAGAGGCAGAGGGTGCAGGAAGACGTGCCCCCAGGCTTTTTTCCATTGTGTCACTCAAGTGATTCCCTAAGGGAACAAAGTTTATTCTTACATTTTCCAAATGCTAATAAATAATGCTCTTTCTGTTTTCCCTGAGAGTCTTTGTTGCCAGTTATAGTACCAGAATATAGGGCAAGGGACCCAGAGTGGGAGGACGTGAGACTCCAGCTAGGGGCATTTGAAAGTATATTGCTTTAACTCTTTGCATGCTGAAAAAGAGATGTTATAGCATTCTGGGTTTGACTCCAGATTACAATAGATGAGGCTGCCTCTCTTTGTATTGCAAGGATTTTTCTCCTGACTCCAACCTGGATATCTAGTTTTAGCAAACACTTTTTTTTATTCCCAGATATAACTATAGTCCAACAACTTTTTCCCACAGCAAGATAATGCAGAATACCCACAAGAAACCCATCCCCAAGCACAGTTTGGGATTTTTTTACCCCTCTAAAGACTCCTAGGGCAGAAAGGTTGCTTTATACCATCCAGTATCCAGGACTGCCACGCTATTCCCAGACAGGAACATTGTTGACAGGAAGATGTTTATTGATCATGTTAGAGCAGCTTTGGAAACCAGAAATACATGGCATGTTTGCTGTCAAAGAGTGTCATGTTGAAGCAGTCTGACCACAGGACCGGGCACCCAGTGGTCCATGCAGGGGCCCTCTCTGGGCTCTGGCACTCATCTCCTACCTACACTTTGATCAAACTATTTGCATAGTCTCACCCGGTTTCCTCAGACTTGGAATTGCATTTACAGTGTGTACTAACAGCTATCAGTCCTCTTTGGAGGGGCTCAGAAGTTTTGTTCAACCTCCTGTGTGGAAAACACTATGAATAGGAGGATAAAGGGCTGGAACATGTTTTTGAAAGCATTATAATCAAAGTGATTTAGATTTGAATCTGAAGACAAACTTCTTTTGGTAATATTCTATTTACTCAATCTATAAATAGCCATATAGGCATATAGGCTGCAAAATACTCTTCAAAAGATATACCCCTGATTTGGCCCAAGTGAGAAAGAAAATGTGGTCTTCAGAACAGAATAGAATAAAATAAAATGTTCTCTCGATGGAGCTGACATTACTTTGGCCCCTGATGGTGTTTTCTGCTTTATGACCCACCAAGCTAACTTACTATGTGGTCAAAATTACATTAAACATTTCTGCAGTCCTGGTGCATACAGTAGGATGTTCTTGTTCCAAGGGAAGTAGCTCATCCTTTAGAGCTGTTTGTATTGCTATCACCATGGCAACCAAAAAAGATGAAAGTCAGAACCCAAAAAAAACTCCCCAAAAAACGTTAGCTGCGGTATGGATGGGCAGTCAAATTGTGAAACCATGCACAGGCTTTAAAGGAAATGACTGTTCTGTATTAAACAAACCTAACAGAGTCCCTAGTGCCATAGCCTAAAAATAGCACCCCCAGTGTCATTAAGTGCAGCGGCTTTCATAAACCTCCATTAAAGCAAACATCAGGAATGAAGAATTCTCCCTCTGACAGGGGTGATGTTTTTCCACCCTGCTTCTCAGGGGACTGTGTCCCACAGCACAGACTGCTTCCAAGAAGGAGTGTTTGTGGTCCTGGTTTTGACATGGGTTTAATGAAATATGGCTATGAGCAGCTGTGGCACTTGCTCTTCCTGAGCTGAGCAATGAAAGTGAGACTTCAAATAAGCCCTAAAATTGGATCCCTGAATACAGCACTTTAGATCCCACTCCAGTAGACTTGATTGTATCTCACTGTCTAAACCAGTTTGGAAGAAGATCTTTGATCAGGCAGGGTTCTGGTGTCATCCCACATGGAGAGTATCTTTGCCCTGCTGCCTAAATTGGGAAAACAAACTGGTAGAATTCTCTAAAGGTATTTCAATAGAAGGGATAAGCCTATATCTTCCACAGAATAGGAGAGAAGTCTGTGTTTTAAAAGGTAGCTAGAAAAGCTTCAAATTTCCCACAACAACATTCCATTAAGGCATGGCTTGGCCTTAGATTTGAACTATAAGGTTTTGTTTCAAATTAAGTGAACTGTCTCAAAAGGGTGCCTCTTCACTTGTTCCCAGGTTCTACCACCAATGAGTCTATCAGAAATGGTGATTTTAAGACAGTTCTCAAACCTAGTTGCAAACCCCAGGGTAGACAAACCTTACCTCTTTCAGCATCGGATCCGAGTTAAGAAGACTTGTTTAAATCACTTTAAAATATTGCTTTATCTCTTAAAGGGAAACCTTTGTACAACAGGCTCCTTTACTATTAAACAGAATAAATTCAGCAAGATCTTCCAGGTCCTCCTCTTTACTCATTTATTGTAAGCTAATAGAGTTCTTTTTCCCATGGTGAATATAGGGATGAGATAGATAAAGCTCAACACCACTGAGTCAGATGAGGACTCGTTTGTTAAACATCAACAAGCACCCAGTCTTTTCAAGTGTCTGCTACTGGTATCTCTGAGACAGGCTTCATGGTTTGCTTTTGTACTTTTTTTTGCATGCTATATTAAGCAAGCACAGCTATGTGTGATTACTAGGGTAAGGATCCTTTGGAGAGTCAGCTTTTCTTTCTAACAAAGGCAGCCACTGGCTTCATAGAATCATAGAATAGTTACGGTTGGAAAGGACCTTAAGATCATCTAGTTCCAACCCCCCTGCTATGGGCAGGGACACCTCCCACTAAACCATGTCACCCAAGGCTCTGTTCATGGTTTCACCATCTTTTGCAGCCTACCTGGTCTTTTGCAGCCTACCTGGTCTTTTGCCTTCAAATGCTTCACATCCTTCTGTCTGCTCTGCTGATCGTTTGATTTGAAGCTCTGAAGTGCACTTTATCTCCCATTCTCTGTTTGCAGATGATGTTGCAGGACATCTTAAAAATGAAAACGGAGTACAGATAGACCCATATTTACTCTCCCAGAAAGGAGCTTGGAGAAATCTGATGTTCATTGGGGAACTCTGTAGAGGCAAAATAGAAGCTTGGCATTGCTGTGGCCACAGTTGCCTTCAAAGAATGAGTAGTTTCCAATCTGAGGCAGTGCTCAAGACTAGGTTGGACAGGGTCTTGAGCAACATGGTCTAGAGGAAGGGGTTCTTGCCCGTGTCAGGGGCTTGGAACTGGATGGTTTTCAGGTCCTTTCCAACCCAAACCATTCTATGTTTTCTATGATAGAAATATCCTTGGATCCTAAAAAAATACTTGGGAAACTGTACCCACACCTTTTTCACTGACAATGTCATTTCCACCAGTTTGTCTGCTTCACATGGATCTAGCTGTGGATGTGAAGGAGAGGTGGCCCAAGTGGCTACACAAAACATCATCACTACAAAACCTGCAGAGTGGAGAAGAGAAAACAGGGGGCCTTTCGTGATCTTGGGTTGCAAAGCTTGGAGAAGTCTCTGGCTGAATGAAGGGTGAATGGAGGATGTGTCTGGACAGACAAGTGAAGATGGTCACTTGCTCCTTCTACTTAAGCTAGCTAATACACATCTGCTCTAGGTTGGTGGGCATTTATGTACACATTAATGTGATGGTAAGCTCACAAAAAGCACTAGTCCATACAGTCTGGATTGGGGAGAGGCAATACTCAACTATCTGCACCATTTTTGTGGACATAACTTTGTACAGTACCAGTTTTTAAGGAGCATTTGTCCATAATCCTCACTCTTCACACAGAGTAGTTTCAGGTACCCTTCATGAATGAGGAATGCTCTCTTTTCTTCCCCCTCCCTTCCTGAACATATCTACCACAGTGGGCAGGAAGAGTAACTCAGGCACCCACTCTCTATCTCTAATGCTAATTTACACTATATGCAATACCTACCATGTAACCTGCTGGTCCTTGCATCTGATGCTGTGCCTAGCACACAGGACTTGTGAACCTATTGAAGCTTCTAGGTAGGGATGTGCTGGTTTTCAAATGCAAGGTATTGACTAAGGGGCTGGATACACTCAAAACTCCCATAGCCTTGCATAGCTTAACACCTAAGGCCAGCTTCACCTATATGCATGTACAGATCCAGTAAGAGGTTGCAGAAAAGAGGCTTCATTTGAAATCCAGTTAATGGTGCTTCTCTGATTACTCACTCCCCTATGAACCCTTGTGTGTGTCCTCCCACAGCATAGAAGCTTTGGTCTCCAAACATAACCAATAAAAATAGACACAGTAAGAGAGAAACAAATTGTGTCGGAATAACTGAAAGCTTAATGGAAGCACAAATGAGGCAAAAGTCACTATACATGCATTTATTTTCACTAGTTCTCAGATTTACAGGACATCCAGCAAAATGTAATTTGATAATAAGCCCAGCTAGTTATGGTATCCAAGGAGAGTGAAAATCCCCTCAAATTGGATGAAACTTGATGCTGCCAGCACACTGCTGAATCCCCTCCAGTGTATTTCCAAATCACATTCCTCTTTTACTCTGCTGAGTGCTGCTCAAAGAACCAACAGTAAATCAAGTAACCTGCAGTATACTTTTTTATAATGCATCCATAAATTTCATGGAACTATGGATTTCTTCTTATGAAATTTAATTTGAGCCACTTGGGGAAACATTTCCATATTGAAAGGAACTCCTGGCTTTCATTGCACTTATACTTTGCTTTTACTGAATTGCAAATGCTTAGATTTAAAGGGACACAGCCAAGGTAAAGCCTGCCTTCTTGAAAGCCATTGGACCCATTTCCACCTGGCAAGAAAAAACAGGCAGCTGCTGTGCTGAGCAACCTCATCTCCACCAGCCACTTGAGGATGGGCACAGTGAACATGGGCATATGAGTGATGCTGGCTTTTATGCCTCCCGGATTGCTGTGTCACAGGCAGGACAAGGTAAGAGCCTGGGCACCATTTCCAGCAAGGCTGACTCATGTAGAGAGCTGCTGTCAACTTCCCTCAGGTACACGGAGCGCCCAGCACCAATCAGGCACTATTAGGTGCTTAAACAAAATGTAGACATAGAGGGTGACTATAATAACAGAAAAGGACATCAGGAGTTTGTAAATGCAGGAAGAATAAAATGAGAAAGAAACAGTGGTTAGAAAACATTTTATCTAGTTTGAACAACAAAGCTGACCTCTTGCTGTGTCTATCTTTAGGGTGGTGAGACCTGTCCCTTCACGCAGACATGACATATCACACAACTTTCTGAGAGAAAAGGTAGCGTGCTGCAAGTTACTTGAAGCACCCACTAAGGTCTGAGGTTGCTGCTGCTGTTGCACACCTGTGGCAAAGGCTTTGTTGAGCTTGTCACTCTGCCTGGTATGTCCTCTGTAAGCAGAGCCACTGCACAGAGCTGCTGTTTCACATAAGAGCATTTAAACATCATTATACCCATGTGTAAACTGAGGAACCTCTGGGGTCACACTGACCTGAGTTGGTTTCCCAGCTCTGAGAACAGTAAGCATTGACGGCACTCTTGTCACTGAATCAGAGCCTACAGGAACCTGGGACAAAGAATGGGGAGAGCAGGGAAGAGCCATGCCATGGGCTGGACAGGAGACCTGTTTCTGTCATTGCACAGAGACCAAACCAGCCACACTCAGTTGCTCACAGATGCATGAGCAGAGCCAGGAAAATTATTGCTGTCCAAGTAGGCTTTTGCAGAGAAACCTGTGTGAATCCCCTGCATCACACTTTTGTACATCAAGGTCTGAGAAACAGGACATCAGCAGGAAATGTATTGGAAAGGAAAAGACTAAAGTAATACAGCAATCACCCTCACTGAGTTTTGCAAGAACTGGTTAGGGACCAGTCTCCTAAGGGATTTTTGAGTGAGTTTGCTGAAGCCACAACAGTATCATGAGCAAGAAAGTTGCCTCTGGCCCTTTATCCTGTTCTTATCACATGTACCCACCCCATTCAAATTAAGTTCCTAGTGCCATGCTCTCTAGTTTTCCACCACTCCCCCACACTCCTGGTATCTTTAATGTTGCCCTTTTTTTCAGCACCAGTTACTGGTTTTGTTGCAGCTGCGCACATGGGTAGGTTTATCTCAAGAAATAGGTGAGCTGCCTTCATGAACATCCTAGAAATGTTTTTATATATCATCAGTGATAAATGTCCCACAGTCTGGGAACACCCAGCCCTGAAATGTCTTGAGATTCCTTCCAGATCCTGGTTTCCATGAAATAATGGCATGCATCCACATACCCCAAAGTATGTCCAGCTACTTATATGGTCTTTCTGTTTTTCCAAGGAAGGCTCGAATATTTTTATTCTATGCACTCTTTGCATTTCCAATATTTTATTATTGCTTTTTAAAAAATCTACTTTAAAAAGGAGAAATACGGTTCCTATGAAGCAGATATGGAATGGCCAGTACAGCCTTGGTTTGGAGCAGCTTTGGAAATACGAAATTATTTGCTAAGTAAAAGAATTTTACTGTTATATGATACATTAAATATTTCCTTAAGAAACCCTTTAATTAAGAAAGTGTAATGTTTCAGGGTGGAATTGGTTTGTGGGCTAAATCATTGTATATGTTAACTAGAGTTTAAAGTGTCAAAGGTCTGAAACACACAGGCCATCATTTACAACTGATAAAACTGGCTTATAGTTTGCTCTGGGTCATAAATTATCCTCCTACCCACCTACCATCTGCACATCTATTGCTTGCATGCCAGTTAAATATTATTTGAAAGTATTACAGCATAAATAAAATTAGCAATGGGTGAAATGTGATGAATTTAAATTGGCTTCTCAGTTCTAAATCTTAACAGGAGTTTGAAAGGGCTTTAGCAAATGATTGGATATAACCTTGTTTCTCAGTCTTCTACAGAACATGTTTTCTCACAGGGGTGGGAATCACAGGTCATTTTCAAATGAAGGGAACCACTTAGCTAATTTGGTGCCCTTCCACTTCTGACAATATTTATGTCAGCAGCAGGACAGGTGATTGAAAAACATCTCAGAGCTGATTGCATTGATTAACATAACGCAGTCATAGGCACCTGGGCCAGGACAGAGGAGCTGGTCCTTCCTACAGATCACTGCTGAGGTTACTAGGAGGTATGAGGAGCTCAGGATCGGACTGTAAACTCCATGGCATGGAGATTTTTTTATCACACAGGAAGTCTGTTTCCAAATTGTATGAAAACAAGCCCTGAGGATATTTGGTTTTGTTCCTTCCCTTTCCACAGCTTAAGTAGTTTCTGTGCTTGCGTTCCTGACTGGTTCGGATACAGGGGCATTGTGTTTACAAGTGGACTGTTTCCCTCAGCCTCTTTTCTAGCATGCATGATGCAGCACCCAGCACAGCTCCCTGATTTTTGTATGGTAATAAAATCCACACGTAGCTGACTTCAGAGAAGTCCGTATGTCTTTCTGTCTTGCCACTCTCCCAGGACTCCAATGGAGGCAGCAACCTCTGTGTTTAAAGAACTGGCAAGAACAATGTTCCCGGCCAAAGTTCTCTCAGGACTGACACTATTGCCATTGCAAAAGAAAGGGTTTAAGCAGCTGTACCTCTGTCTGCACTTTCAGCGTGCTATGATCTGCATGCACAGTTTGGGTTAATGTTGGGGAGTGATTGCAGATAATTTGTGAAGTAACTGCTTCCCCACAGACATGCCAGTCAGTGTCTCAGAGCTTGTGAATTGTCATCTCAGAGAACAATTCAGGTTGGAAGGAGCCCCAAGAGATCATCAAAGCAGGGTCAGCAGTGAATTCAGACCAGAAAGTAAACCACCTGATTCTTTTGCCAGTCATCATGAGATCAGATCCCTCTGGGGCTTCCTGCCATGCAGGGGTACGGCTGTGCAAGTGCTTGTGGGAAAGAGGAGACGGGAAGGAGATACAGTCCATTTTAGGAACAGAGATAAGAAACATTTCAGGCAGTTGAGCCCAAAAGGCTGCAAGGGAGGAAGGAAAGGAACAGAGAAATTCATCTTGGTCATTGAGATAAGAGTCATGGTTTCAGAAAACACAGTTTTTATTTATTCCTCAGAGCCTTAACACTATGATATATCGCCTAACTCTTTTGACTTTTTATTTCTTGCAGTCATTTGCACTCATTTGACAAAGCAGTGAAGAAAAGCTATGCTGCTGCTTGGATGGTCTTGTATTTCTGTCCAGGATAGATACAAATAGGAATCACACCAGGTACAAAAAGAAGAGGAGTCAGCTCATGCTTAGTCAATTCTGCATAATACAAACTTGCCTTGAGGGAAATCTTCCAGACAGGCAAATTAAGCCTGGCTAAGGGTCACATACATCTTTAGCCACCACCAAAAAAGTGACTGCATCTTTTCATGGGCTCCTTTCTTTAAGCAGAAGTCACTAACTGCTTTCATCTACCTCCACAGTCATCAGATTTTACTCTACTCAGGCCCAATTTGCCAGGACGCCAATGGAGTCAGTGTTCTCAGGATAAACACCAATTCAAAAAATCTATTATTTTGAAAGGTCCTAAGCATTTGCAGAAATACAACTTTGCCACTTGCACTTGCCCAGATCCAGTTTAGGGACATCATTACACCCCTTTAAGATGCTCTTTTATGCAAATGTATGAGCTTATAATGCCTTCAAAGATCAAGCAAATTTCATTGCCTGCTCTCTTTGAGTGCCTTCATTAAGTTTGGCCTCCGATGATTGTGATTGGTAGTGCCCCAATTTTCTGTCCCCATACCTTTTTGGGTTAGACAGTAAAGATGAGGAACTGCTGCCAGAATTTCACTTCATCGTGTCCCTAACTCCTGTTTAGTCCCATTTTAGTGGGAGTTATATGTGTCTAAGGATCTGGGCCAAGAACCTTCAAGGTCAGAGCTCCAAGGCTCACTTGCACAGGCAGGACTTCCTGTGATGCTCAAATGTTTCTGCACTGGTAAGGAGCTTCTAGGGGATTTAAAGTGGGATTTGGGTGTCTTTGAGGAGTCCCTCTGCTCCTTTCATGCCTACAGAGTGTGGGGTAGGGCAGGCTAGAAGCAAGAAAGGGCCTTGAACTATACCTACTCCTATTACTTCTGTAACAAGACAACCCATTTCTTTCCTGTTGTTTGTAGCCCCATACTGTTTGCTGCAGTAGCTGTCCCCTTTATTTACATGGGTGATCAGCAATACATCCAAATGAAGACACATTTTGAAAATGCAGTGACTTTTGTTCCAGTGAAATAAAAACTCACAGTTTGTGTTGCAAACTTTACCCCAAAAGTAAATTTTTGGTGATTTTTGACCATCTTCATAACCAGTAGGCAGAGCACCACCAGCAAGTAATTACCTGTTTCGCACAATTAAGTTCTTCATATAGACAGACAGAGTTTTGTGAACTGCCAGAATGATAACTCCTGGGAGAATGGAAACTGGGACATGGAAACACTTGTACAGCATTTGAGAAGACTCTAACTGTGAGTTACTTTTGGGTGGGTGGATGAAGAGATAAATCAATAGGCACATAAACAACAACAGACAGAGAAGATACACAGTTCACTGAAGTTTACAGTTCTGGAAAAGCAAGTGAGTCTTGCATAACAGCTCTGGGTTTGCACACAGAAGTCCACTGCGTTGTTATTTCCCATGCATTGTGGCAGCTATATCAACCCTAAACCCACCGGAGCTTTACAGCATGTGAGCCACCAACTTGGAGCACGCCATCCTACCCAACTTCTTCATTCAGTAGGGCAGCTGCTCAGCTGATTGTTGGCAACCGTTCCCTGTTTGTCACAGCTGAAATGTTAACAATGACAAAGGTTTTTCAGATGAATTTGGGAGCGTTTTGAGGTTCACAGAATTCCTGTGTAATGATCCCTCTGAGGAAGAGGAGGGTTTACAGCTAAAACACCAGTTTTGAACCTTCAAGAGACTTGTATTCTGTTCCTTGTCGCCTGTGCCAAGGAGAGTATGTATTTTCCCCACTGCACAGAGGTATTTTGTAATTTAGTTCTCTCTTCTTTGGCAATCCCACTGCAAATGGGCAGAGACTCACAAGGAATGGCATGTTAGTTTGCAAGACCCCAAGGTTTGCTCCTGTGTACTTAAGTGCTTCCTCCTATTGGAATATCCATCTATAATTTCCAATGTCCTTTCACCTCAAACAGGTTTGCCAGGTAGATAAAAATTATTGACATTGATTTGTGTAAGATAGATCAGCCACAAAGGAACAAATAACTGTACAAGGTCATTTACAAAGCTTTTACTCAGACAGAAAGAAAACCTTGATTTCTCAGTCTCTGTTTAAATTGGCCAGTGGGATAGCGCGGGGGATACTGTGGGATAGCATTCCCTTGAAAATGCTGATGAGAGACTTTTTCAGCCTACGCCAGAGCTTTTGTCCAGCCACACGCCCACTGGGGACACAAGAGCCTGGAAGATGTGGGTGCACATGCCCGTGTCTCATTTCAACACGGAGTGGGAGCACACACCTCAGAAATGCCCTTGGGTACACCAGTATAGATATCAGTTGAATTCCTTGCCAACATCATTCCTTCTCTCTCACACTCCTTTCTGTCAGGACCAACACCCCAAACTCGACAGGAATATATATGTATTTTTTTTTTCTGGTTTAATTCTGCATTGAACAAAAGATACACGGTGCTGCTTGTTTGATTCCTATGGCTACAGACTCAAGGGTTAATGTATAACCAGTATATTCCTGATGTATTTAAGTTGCTATTTCCCTTCACTTTGCCAAGGTAATGAGGTGTTTGATGAAGGGAGTTCAGCTGCAGACCTGCAAATGTACATTCTGTAGGCTAGAGAGAAACCACAACAGGCTCTTGCGTTTAATATTCTGATAAATTGAGCACTTCTGCACCTTACATCAGGCAGTGACACAATGCAGCCTTGTTAATCCAAATAGAAAGTGCTCCTTCAGTAATGGAGTCTAGGTCTGTTTCAGCAGAATTAGATTTGCATCACTAATTCAAAACACCATAAAAATCCAAAGGATGTTCTGCAAGTAGAGGCTATCTGCTCATCTTTTCAGATAAGTGAAGCATAAAGCTTCAACCATGTGAGGAGGTAATGGAACAAGCTGATGCCAGCATGCAGAGCTGGTTAGTTAGATTAAAAGAGCATATCTGGTGATGATTGTCTTCTGGGTTTTTTTTTTTGAGAAACATATCAAGAAGTGTATTAAAACAGTTCAGAATCACTGATGGATTTTGTTATCTACTGCCTGGTCTCAGGCTGATGATAACTCCAAGATCATCGTTCTTTTTCAAGACTTTGAACAATGTAATTAAGGTTTCTTGGAAATAAATCAATACTTGAGATCACCTGTGAATAGCACACTGGCCAGACAATCTGCCTTTCTTATTGAGACATGGCTCTGAGTCACTGGTGTCAGAGTTTATGCTCTCACCGTTTTGCTACTGTGTTTTCTTCATGGGGGAGGTTTTCTTGTGACAGTAAAAGCTTCAGACCTCTTTCACGGGCCACAGCTGCTGAATGGCAGCACGAAGGCACNAAGGTTTCTTGGAAATAAATCAATACTTGAGATCACCTGTGAATAGCACACTGGCCAGACAATCTGCCTTATTGAGACATGGCTCTGAGTCAGTGGTGTCAGAGTTTATGCTCTCACCGTTTTGCTACTGTGTTTTCTTCATGGGGGAGGTTTTCTTGTGACAGTAAAAGCTTCAGACCTCTTTCACGGGCCACAGCTGCTGAATGGCAGCACGAAGGCACTGCACTCCAGAGGACTACAGTGATCGACTCTGATTTCGTTAACCCTTGCTGATGGGCTGCAGCAGACTGACTGCAGTTTCAACTCTCACCTTCAGGAGCAGTTCATCACACTTTGCCTCTCCTTCATCCTTTATTCCCAGTAGAATACACACAAATAAGAATGCAATAGACTCTCAAATAGTGGCAGTCAGTGGCAAAGGGAAAGGCACCCCGTGGGGCGTCAGGGCAGTACTACCCCAAGGCAACAATGCCTCTGCTTTTAGTTGCCCCTGGTAACACCTCTTTTTCAGGCACTAGGATGGGCAGGCATTTCAGTAAATATAATTTACCTTTTTTTAAACATGTTTAATTCAGAACCTGGCAAAGCTTAGGCAAATTCCCTAGAGGCTTGAAACTGTTTAGTCTGAGTTTTCAGGGAAATGGAATTGCACTGTTGAGCAGTTAGGTCATAGGTAAGCCCTAGGACTCTTTTGCTTTGAAATGATGCTGAAATAGGAGGACTTACTGAAGTCTCAAAAGCCTGGATGTTTGGGTAAAAAAAAAAAAAAAAAAAACCAAAAAACCCTTTCTTCTCTTCTTNTAAGCCCTAGGACTCTTTTGCTTTGAAATGATGCTGAAATAGGAGGACTTACTGAAGTCTCAAAAGCCTGGATGTTTGGGTAAAAAAAAAAAAAAAAGAGACCACAGATGCCTCGATACTCAGCTATTTTATCTCTCCGTGTGCTTCTTGACCCTTTTCTCTGCAGCGAGGGACAGAAAGGCACAAAACTTTGATGCTTTCTGTTTCGTTTCTTTGTGAAGAGCCCCCAGTGAAGACCACCCACCAGAGAGAGGTGACATCATTGTGCCATATGTGCAGCTCCAAGCCCAGCTCTGTCCCAGGCTGGCACTTGGACGTCTCAACCTCTGGATGCACCAGCATCTGAGGAGCTCTTCCTGGCAGCAGCAGGAATATTCTTGATTTGGAGGAATCCCATGGATATTTTCCCACTAACAGCTGATGATGATGTTAGGAAGGGTGTCTTCTGCAGTGGTGTTGTAAGGAATTAGAACATGGTATTAATGAGGTTGCATCATGTTTAGAGACACAAAGAGAAAGGAGGGGTTCATACAGATATTCAACATCAGAGTTAAACATCCAGTGTAATGAAATTCTTTGGCTGGTCTTTGCCAGACCAAGCTGAGCTGTTTCAGCTGGGACAGATTGGATCTGAAATGTGTCTTCAGGCAGAATGGGAGAAAAATAATCATCCTGATGACATAATTAAGGAAAACCAAGGTCACAAGCCTGGATGGCGATCGCTGGCAGACAGAGGTTACCTACAATATTTCTTAGCCACATCCACCAGAGTGCTGCAGGGAATTGATTCTCTCTCTGCAGTGCATGCAGGAAAGAGGGATAAAACATCTATGTATTTAGGATTAAGCAGTCTGTCTTGTCATATGCATGGTCCTATGGCAGTCTTGAAAGAAGAAAACCTGATGAAATTCTGGTGTAATTGATGGTGTGGGAATGTACTAGACTCTTGGTGCGGTTCTTGTCCTTGCATGATTCACCAGCTTATCTCTAACACCTTGTGCAATTGCCTAAATTTGGCATGTCATTTAAAAACCACCATGGCTGTGGAGAGTGAGAGATCTCCAGAAGGCATCCTCCCTTGTCACCTTCCACCAGTAACCAAAGCAGAGCTTTGTGCCACTTTGCCTGGCTTTCATGTCCCACTGTGGTGTAAAGCTTAGACTTAGGGTCTTTTCCTCATCCTCTTACTGTGGCACAAGTGAATTGTAGCAGGTAGAGGTGCCTGACTGTTTTAAAGCCCTGACAGTGAAAGATGTAATCTACTCTTGCTGCAATAGCACCTAACAGTGAATACAACAGCTCAGCACAGAGCTGCCTCCTGAAAAAAATGCATCTCTCCTCTTGTGGCAAAGGAGATTTGAAGAACTGGTGCGCATGAACTGGAATTTTTCTGTTAAATGCAGCATCAAAGCTTTCTTTAGAAACAAAATGGATCCAAACAGTACATGAAATTGAAATTGATAATTAGCAAGTCAGTCCCAGTGAGGAGCTCATAACTGCCTTGACCTTCAGGCTTTGTGCAAGGGCTGAGAGGGGAAGCACAACTCCCCAGCTGTGCAGCACAACAGAGCCCACATGGTTTAACCTGAGGAAATGACAATGCAGCAAGCTAAGCCCTGGCAAAATAATGAAATTGCAGATCAAAGGTAGTACATAGAAGAGATTGGTCCTAAGCTGCCTGACAGAAAATTAACGTGAAGAGCTAATTTCCTCAGAGATGCTGATAGTCTTGTCAGCAGAGCCTCAGCATGCCATCCAGTATCTGTAAGGGCTGCCATAGGTGGGGTGAGGTTTCTGAAATCTTGTTTGGTTGGAAAGGCAGCACTGATCTGTCTCTCACAATCTGAACTTCACAGCCCAAGGAGGACAGATCCTTTTCAGGTCACTACTGCTATGTGATAATTCTCTGAAGAGTTACTACTTCCCTCTGTATGTCACCGCTATGTTGTAGCCCTGGTCCACAGCCCCTGAAGTCAGTTGACAGCCTTCCAGAGGACTTCTGCTCTGTCTTCTCGTGAGGGATGGAAACCCTGAATGAAGGAAGGTCTTTGCAGTATGATTCAAAGATTCACAGAATTTAGGACTAAGAGGAATCACTGCTTATGTACTTGGGCCACCTCTAGGTAGGCACCAGTTCACTCATATACGCTGACACTGGGGTCAGGGACCTGCACTTCTCTTGAGTATGCTTCTCCATCTTGTGTCACAACCAGATGGAAGCACCTTTTACTGACCTCATGTAATTGCATACTCTAGTATGGGCAATTCCCAGTTCTTTCTTTGCTAAACTTTCAACCTCTCGTTTGCAGGCATTTTTCCCAGCACTTGAGTACTTATTATTGCTTTTCTTCATTGTGTCCTCCCTTATGACATCCACGTTGAAGTTGTGACTAACAGCACTAGATATATTTCTACAGGGGTGAACCATGTTCCTTACTCATCACCTGCCTGCTTATACAAGCAAGAATTACGTTTTTAGCTCTCCTAACCATGCATTTGCAATGGGAGCTCATCACTGCTTTCAAGAGACTGCCCTCCATTTCTTAGGTGGGGCCTGTGTTTCTTGTAGCTAAATTCTGCCAAGTTTTGCTCTTGGCTTCTATTCTAATGCTTTTTGTTTGAAGAAGCCTGGTGTACCAGGACACCCAGATCTCTGCAGCTAAATCTCCTGTGATTTATCTTTATACCAAACCTTGTGCCAGCCTTTAATTTAATTTGTAGTGATTTCATAGCTATTTCTGGCCTGATCTCAAGAATCTTGGTTTAAGGTATAAAACCTGAAAACAATTCTTTGTCATTTTCTTCTATGAAGTTACCCAGGAACAGCTAACACAAATTCTTACACTCACCTTTGGTAGCAAATGTTCTAGGATGGTTTTATGATGACATACCATCAAGTCAAATGATCTACAAAGCCAGCCAAGGTGGATTTTTTTGTCCTGCAGTATCATATCAGGGTATGATTGGTGATCAAGAGAAAAGGAAAAGGGCAAAAGACTGGGTGGGAACCAGTCAAGCCCAGTGTAGCTAGCATGCCTAGGATGTACTGTAATCTGCACTCCTCCTGCAATGCAATGCATAGGAGAGTCAGGGGACTTTTAAAGTAACTGTCACTGCAGTTACAAATATGATGTGTCACTCCACAGTTAAGACTTACCACTAGGCAGCCAAGTCATGGTTGGCATCTGGGACATAAAATCATGTAGAGGTGAGACAAGAGTGACAGACTATTGCCAGGCAGTACCAGCAGGAGTTACTGGGGCGTGTGTGTGAATGATATAATCTGAGTCATATGAAGAAAACCGGTGTGAGCAAAACCACTGCTGGTTGAACAAACAGATCTAATATACTGCAAAGCATCCTGGTCACCTGCTGCAACTAAGCTAAAAAAATATAAATCTAATGGTAGATAATTGAGATATTGCACCTGAAATTTCACCAGTGTCTTCTACAATGGCATATTTCCTTTCCTATTTTTATTGTACATATTGATATTTTTAAGATCACATTCGTCACATTTGCCTTTTTCATGGCGTTTTCACTTCAGTGACTTCTAGTCAGCTGGCCTTTCAGCCATTTACTTCAGAAAAGCTCTCAGCTGACAGCAGAAACTCTTGTTATTAGAACTGAAGTACCCTTGAACCACATCCTGTTTTATTCAGATACGCTGAATTCCCTCTGCGTTGGCAAAAGATATTTAAATCACCAGCCATATCAGACAGAATGACTCCCTTACAATGTCTCTAGTTTCAGTACTAGCCCCATTTATGTCTTACCTTTATCTCATTCTCTGTAACATCTCTACTGCTGATCCCCTTCCCCAGCTCACCTAATAGCTGCTCATGTAGGCCTCTCTCAAATGCTCCACTTAAGTTTAGGTAGGTATTATTTACTTAACTTCCTTTGTCTCAGAAAATGAATTATCCTCTCAAGGAAAGGTCAGTTTAGTCTGGTATGTTACATTTGTCTCATTTACACGTTATCCACATCTTTTTGGTTTATTCTAAGGGCCTGTGGTTGGTTGAGATCAGATTAACAAGCCTGTGGTTTCCCATGTCATGTTTCTCATGTCCTCTATTTCTGCAATATCACCTCTAACCTGAGAATTTTATTGACAAACTGCTTCCAAGCCTGCTGAATGACAGTTCTTTCAAAGTCCTTTGGTGGAGGTTACCTGTTCATCATTTCATAAGCACATGATCTGTGTAGATAGACTCATTTGCGTTAACCACTGCCGTGTTCTTGGAAAGAGGCAACACATTCACTTAGATTTTGGAAACAAAGTTGCAGTATCTTTAATAATCACTCCATAATGCTCAGCTTCCTTACTTCTTCAGTTTATTATGCAGCCATCGAAGGTTTCATCCTTTTCTCACAAACTCTGAAGCCTGTAGCTCACTTGGAGATTGCAAAATCTTGCTCTGTAACTTTTTAGAGTTTACTTGCTTCCATTTCCCTGTTTTATTTTCTTTGTTCCCTGGTTTGTTTGGGTTTTTTTCCCCCTAAGATTCTTTATCCCTGGGTTATTCATCCAGTTCTGTTTGCAATCCTTCTCTACTTGTTTTTCTTTCTTCTTTCTTGGAATAGAAGTTTAAGATATTTTCTGTAGCTGGTTCTAATTTACACAAGCACATTTAAATCCTGATATCAGCTGTCATTGCTAGTTAGTTCCCTCAATTCATCAAAGCTTCCTCTTTTGGAATAAATAAGTAAATTTTAAAATCTTACTTACCAACATACCTTTGCCTATACTGCCATTTAATTGAAATGTATCTGACTTATAATGCATCACAAATATTTGCCATGACCAGCTGTGCTATAATTACCCAAGATCCTGTACAACAGATCCAGTCCTGCTTTCTTCTGTCTTCCTCCTCTGCTCATTCACTCCTCCATAGAAATGCCATCTCACTGGAAGTATCTGATTTCAACAGCAGACATTCTTTACCCAGTTAATGGATGCTCTGAACCACCCCCTCAACTCCCTCCATCCTAAGCTAAGCACATATGCTGGCATTCAGCCCCAGGCACAGGTTATTTAGGTGCCTTCAACATGCATGTGTACATGGGAGTTGGGTGTCAGAACTCCTGCTGTTGCCAATACAACAGCTCCTGTTGCTCATTAATACAGTCAGTGGAGCCTGCAGACCTATTCAGAGGACAGGTGTAGATGCCTGGTGTAGGTGACCTCAATAGCTCTGCACTCTTCCACTCTGATTCTATTACTGAAGTGTAGGCATCCAATGTCATTGAGACACCCTTGAGGATGCCATGTACCTTTTAGATGCTTTTCCAGAATGGTGTGGGTCTCTTGTTAGTCCAGTGTCATATCTGCAAGCTTAGTGCAGGTGTCTTAGGTGACATCTGGCAACATAAACAGTACCAGACACCTAAGCGACTGAATCAAGCTCTGAGTTTCCATTAAATATATAGGGAGCTTTGTCCCCTTGTGCTCATGAAGACTCCTACACTCATATGCCTACACTTTAATGTCAAGAGTCTAGAGAAGACTTCCATCTCCAGTTAAGAAGCATGGATTCAGATGACAATTCCCTACTGGGTAGAAACAATTCAAAAAGAAACTTTGCTAAGCAATGCAGAGCAGGACTATACAAAGTATAACAATTTCAAGCAAAGGCACACATACTTTACTTACTGAGTATTCTGATTTCTTTGGGTTATAATCAAGAACAGAGAGATTCCTTTGTTCTTTGCCTCTCCTGTCCTGAATCTCGAGTGAGAGTTTTATCAGAGGGAAAATTCTATAAGAACCCATTACTGGAGTACATTACCAGCTAGGGTCAAAATATCAACTGAAAATCACAATAGTACAGAAAGATGTGCTGGTCTGATTGGTCATTTGTGTGTTTGCATTTGAATAGAAATGTGGAAAGATCATCTGAGTGTTGATGATGCACTTCATGCAAGCTCCAGGTGCTCTGGCCTCACCCCATGGTAGGATGGTGTGTTCTGTGTCCAAGTAATACTACAACATGTAGCTGATCCTGTGTTAACTTCAGCCAGCCCTGATATGATTTTCCAAGTCTATGCTAACAAATTGTTCCTTCCAGGTATCCTGACATAGGAAAAGCATAAGGGTAAGACTGGAAATGTCTTTCCTACCTGTAATTTTGAGCAGACCAAGAGAGGAAAGCAAGGCAAGGGAAGATACAGCAATGGAAAAAGTAATATCAATACTAGGACAAATACCAAGCCAAGAGATGTAGAGTACAAGTGTTTATGAGAACAGTGGGTAAAGCAGTTAGTTAGTGAAATGAGCTTGCTGAGTTCTGCTCAGGAGTTGGCCGTGGTGACGAAACGTTCTTTTATAAGAAGGGTCTACTAGAGTTTAGCCAGTTCAGTGTAACGTCTTGAAATGGGTTATAACTCATGTCCATACATTTCAAGCCAGTGAGGAGGAGGCGGCAAACATGAGAAATAAAGACAGAGAAAGGAACTACTATGGAGAATTCTGGCATAAGAACAAGAAGGTCAATAAAATGCAGACTGGGAACTGAAGAGAGATTCTTGCTCATTACAGCTGTGAAGGCCTTCAGATGAGAATGGTGGACCCCAGAAAACCCTACTGACTTTGCAAAACAGAGTTTGACCAACTCAGGAAAGGGAGTGTAGGATGTGTGACAGAAGACTTGCTTTTGACAACCATTTCTTTACTTTAGAGTGCATTTTATAAGCCCCTACCTCTGAACAGCATGGAGGTGCAACAAAGCTTTTTCTCTTGCCTGCTTTGTGCACAGATGCAGCTCAGCCTGACGAGGCTGGTGACTAGCTGTGCTGCTGGCACCCTCCCTCTCACTGACAGACTGAAAAAAATCACGAACAGCACCACTGACAACACATCAGGCCAAGGACTAATGTTTATTTGCCTTTTCCATTTACAGGACTCAATAAGGAATGTTAATGGAAAGTTGTTTAAGCTCAACAAGCAACAGCTAAAGTCATGAATAAGAGGTCTTGGAACATTTTTGTTTGAAATTTCCTTTTCGTTCCTCTCACCCCTTCCACCCCTCCCCTTCTTTCCTATTAAACTGAAGTCGATTTCCCTAATAAAGTCCAAGGCTTTTAAACCCAGCCGAACATTCCTGATTGCTATCTATCCCTGAATAAACAAAATACTTCATACCTTCTGCTGGAGGCACAGAATTCTCTTATTTGCAGGCAAGAGTCATAGCAACATTTTAAACACTGTTTTGTGCACAAAGGCCAACAAAAGCTGAAAACTGTGAGAACTGGGCTGCTCAATGACAATCTTTTATCAGGAACTGGAGTGGGTGATAACGAAACCTGACATATTGCATTGCTTTCCTTGATCAGGGACTGCTTTACCTGCCTGCAGGGAAGCAAAAAGAGGAACCCAATAAAGGTGAAATGGAACCTGTCCATAAACCCATGGACCGATCCTGCAAAACCTCAGGTAGCTCCTACGTGTTTTATACAGAATCAGGCCTTAAGTGCCACTGCCAATGGCAAAGAGATACCCACTCAGGTAGATTGATAGGAGCCCTGAGCAATGCAGCAGACTTGTCCCATGAGTAGCAATGGGGATGTGACTAACAGATACAATATGGGTAAAATGCTGCTGAGAAAGACTGCTGCTTCACATCAGGTATTACCCTGACACCAAATGCTTCCCTAGAGATGAACTTCCTTTTCATGAGCTGCTGGAAAATGTCCTAGAGAGAGGGGATGATACCCTGGATTGACACTGGGGTGATCCAGCCAGACCAAAACCCTCCCTTTGAACCTGTGGCAGCCCTGAGTTTGCTCCCTTCCTAATGTACATGTTGTAGCCCATTGAAGAAAACAAAAAAACTAGAAGAGAGCCACAGCTTCTCATTGAAATGTCTCATTTGGCCTGTTAAATTGAAACTAAACAGAAAAAAAAATGCACACTGAGATGCAGGAGTCCTTCTAGCCACACATGTTTCCAATGTATTTTATGGCAGCCACACTAAAATGCAATTACTCAGCGTAGGCAAGCGTGCTTCTGGATGGCTCAATGAAAGTCCAGACCATACAGACCAAGGCTGAGGTGATGGCCTCTCTCCACCTTCTCATTTGCACTGTTGCTCCCTGTCACCATGTGTTGCCACTGAGATGGGCTGGTGCAGGCAGCCAGGGATGCTTGTTGAAATTAGACACGAAGGACAGGACCTCCCTAGGACATGGCTTATCTTCTTGGCTCTATTTGAAGACTCAGGCATTGCCTTTACTTCAGTATTGAGATGCTGCTTTAACTAGTGTGCTTCCTGAGAAATTTTTTAGTCAATAAAATCTCATGCATTTTCCTGTTTACTAGGCAATGGAAACTGAGTTACAGTCAGATGCTAGCCTCCTAACGAGAGCTGTGCCTTCAAGTGTAACTTGGCATTAGGCAGCCGCCATGCACCTCTGCCTTTTTAAAAATTCATTTGGACGTATCATTCAGCATCTGAATTCCAGTCAGTTCAGGGTAATAATAATTGTTCATTTCATTGATTTCTGCTGCATTCCTACTTAGAGTAAATAACAAGGTAGCTTTGTGTCATGGATTCAGACTGAGACTTGAGCTCTAACAGTGATTGAAAGCCCCCATGGGGATGTAGAGAAGTCAGAGACAACAGCACATCAATTTCGAAGCCCTGCACTTCATCTACTGCTGACAAAAGAAAAGGTTAATTGTCTAAAAACAAAGCAACTGTATGCTGGTGCAGGAGGGTGAACTGGGAGGAGGGCTGTGGAACAGACAAGATAAGGTTGCGATCTACAGCATTAGAAGACTGAGGCTGAATAAGGAACTGTCCGGTATAACCAGTCACCCACAGGCAAATGAAATTGCATGGCTGAAAACTCTTGACCAAAATAAATGGACTACATCATGTCTTTTAATAAGCCTTTTCTGATTCTGACATTGAAACCAAGAGGTGCTCAGAGCCACAGCACAGGGAGTAACACCTAGTTATTCTAAGGCTTTTAATGACTTATCTCACCACAACAAACCTGAGACGTGAGAGCTGAGATCAGAGCTGAGCTTCTTCAGTGTTTTTGCTGCCTTTTAAGCAGGGAAGGCCAGTTAACTTTTTGCATATTTGGATTTGAAACCTCGTCTCCAAAGTGCTGTTGTGTTTAGGGTTTTACCCTCCATGAGCACGAAAGGTCTAGAGAGTTGGGGAATGGGAGTGAGGTTCACCACCGCCGACTGACAGACAGGCAGCCAGTGTCTTTCAGCATTTGGGAGGACCACTGTACTAGAGAAAAACTGTAACCACTGGTGTTTCTGCTGTGGGAGTCCAAACAGACAAGGCAACATAAGCAGAGCAAGGAAGAAACTACACTCCTCCACTTTGCCCTCCTCATTTTGAAGGCTTGCCAGGCAGCCAAGGACCCCACAAGTAGGCTCCAGCTACATATTTATGGCACAGAGGTGAGAGCAGTAACTCCTCCAGCCTGTGATAGCAGCAAAAAGAGTACAAGGCACATGGAGTCAATCCCACTGAGTGAAAAGAAAAATCATCAGTAGGACAAATGGGTCTCTAAAATAGACCTTAAGTACAAATTAGAATCTGGAACATGCACTTCCTAATGTTATTTTTTTTTAAGTCATTCATTCAGTTGAGCCAACATTTCAAGGCTCCATTAATATTTTGAGTTTTATAACAGCTGAAATCATCAAAGGTCATTGAAGATGTTCCCTACATTCTACACACCACCCTCTGAGGAAGGAAAAAATACCATCTCTGAATAAATAAAGGACATGAGGAACTAGGATGTTAAAATTACTCAGTTAATTGCACATCACCTATCTACGTGGTTGGCAGATTTCTGAGCTCCTGTCTCCGAGCAGGTCCCTCAGTCATGCAACATCTGCATTAAAGAAGCTGCATTGTAAAAAGCAAAAAATTCCAAAACAACCTACAACAAAAGGACATATTTGGATTGGGTTTTGAGGTCATGGTACTAAATACTGCCACTAACAGTACTAGATTTACATAGCTTCAGTTGTGCTGAGCTAGAAATGGATCCCATTATGTTCTTCATATTTTTGGTCAGGGCAAATACACATGAGCATAGGTGGGTACTCCAGAATTCTGATGGGGTCACAAGGAAAGTTCTGAGGGAGGGGGTGGCTTTCTCTTGTGTCACTCCTCTAGCTGCCCTTGTAGCACCGGAGGCTATACCCACTGTTGCTGTGAAGAGATCAGTGGGTAATACAGTAAAGTGTCACTTTGATACACACCTATATAGGCAGTCTTGCTCTACTGAACACAGAATGGAAGTTCTCTCTCTGCCATGCATATGTTTTAAGTTTAAAACACCTGCAAACTGGCTTTCTTAACAAGGACTGCTCACTCATCTGGGAACATGATGAATGCCCCACTCATTCATTCAGGACCAAATGTACCATAACTGGTGTGGTGGCCTGACCTTGGTTGACTGTCAGACGCTCACCCAGCTATCCTCACCAGGATGGGGAGAAGATAAGATGTAGAAAATGCATGGGTTGAGATAAAGGCAGTTTAATGAAAGAAAGCAAAGAATGTATGTGGAAGCAAAGGAAAAACAAAGTAGATGTATGCTCTTATTTCCTATCAGCAGGTGATGTCCAGATACTTCCTGGGAACCAGGGCATCAGTATACATAGCAATTGCTTCAGAAGACAAGTGTCTCAATAATAAATTATCCTCCTCCCCCCATTTTCTCTTGCCTTCATTGTGAAGCACAATGTCATATGGTATGGGATATCCCCTTGGTCAGCAGGGGTCAGCTGTCTCGGCTGTGTTATCTCCCAGCCTCTTGCCCATCCCCAGCCTACTTGTCCTTTGATAGGGTGCTGGCGGTACAGCGGTGGTGCACATGAGTGTTCGTTATCCTCTAGCAACAGGTTCAAAGCACAGCACTGTATTGGAATTCTACAGGGAAAGTTAACCCCATCTCAGCCAGACCGACTACCTGGGTTTCGTGTGGTACAGCTTCATCTGACACATGTTGATGTGTCCCAGCCAGAAGAGCCAGAAAGGAACTAAGATTAATTTGAAGTTTTGGCTGTCTGGGATCAAGATGTCAGTATAATATCACACAAACTCACAATATAGGTATGAACCGTTCCATGTTTTTCCAAGGTATTTCCATGTGAGCTATATGTACTCTTGATGTCTGCAAATGAGAGTACTTTCAGTTAGAGACATTCTTACAGACTTAGGAAGTCACGCACACCTTAAAGGTGTTGTTATACCCTTGATGAGCTAAACCATGGCAATGTACAGAACTGTTGTCTGTAAAATTGCTATAGAGAAAGGAAATCAGCCAAACTTCCACTTTTACATGATTATTCATTTCATTGCAGTTTTGTTACTTGAAATGCAATGTTATTTACTGACATATGTCTGCTACTAAAATCCTGGGGGTATGGACACTCTCACTGTTTTGCTGGAGATCTATGTGCTTTCCCATCTCACACAGGTCATTGGAAAGCTTTTTTTCCAAGCAAATACTCCTCTATCTCATTCCTAAATGCACAGCCTCTGCACTGATGTGAGGAAGCCCTCTTTTTGCATCTAAAACTCACAGAAATTAATTTCAGCACACGGCAGGGGCATCAGTGTGTAAGGTTAAGGATTGCAACAGCCATGCAGTAGGGAATGACTTGCTGTTTGCCAGGTGCCTCAGACACATTCTCATCATCCTTAGCACCAGCCTAACACATACCTGACACTTGTGCTTATTTACAGAGCCTAAATGCAAACATGATCCTGAAAGGACATAGAGATAGGGGAAGAAGACAAAAGGACAAGCAGTTATTTACTTATCTGGAGATCAGCTCCAAGATTTCTTTCACTTCCAGGTAATGAGCCATACTTAAGGATCTACTTCTAACCTAAGCTTCATGTCTTTAATACTCTTTCCTGACAGAAAACCTCAGTTCATCTGCTTCCCCTTCCCTTGGGTCCCCTGGGCTTCTCTTCAAGTCACTCTTCACTCCTGGGATTATTGGTATTAATTTAATCGGAAAGCATTTTCCACACTCCTGCCCCAAGGCTACTGTCCGCCTTCAACTCTCCAGGGATGCTGATGGCTTTTTTGGTGGGCAGGGGCTGTCCTCTGCTATGCTGGTAGCAATCAGATATCGCTGATAATGAGTTGGCTGAACTACCAGCAAGTCATTAACCTTTGTTAGGATAAAATGCTTTCCCACCTGGTGAAGTCATACTCCAATCTCATATTGCAATCTGTTCAATAAATAAAGCATTACCTGCAACACACACACTGATGATCAGACTTTATACAAAAAGAACATTAACAGCTTAAATGGCTAAGTCTCCTTACCAGTCCTATATGTGACAATAATTGTTATTTTGGGGTGTTAATGGTGATCCATGATGAAACTGGTCTCATGTAAGTCAGGAAATTTTGGGGCTTTTTGAGTCTGACACCCTTCTCCCTTCTGGAAGTCATTAGCATCTGTGTACTGGCTGAGCATCAGCTGACATCAGAGTTGCATGTTCCTAAAAGAGTTTCATTTTCTTTGGGGAAACTATTGGTTTAAAAGCCCCTGGCACCCATCAAGAGCTTATTGAGTGATGGTTTGCCTTCACTTTAGAGGCACGGCTGCTGATCTGATACTGTTTAGCTAGAAGTAAAAGTATATCTGCAACATCTTGGGGCCACTTGAGCTGCTTGTGTGTAGTGATATCTGTGGTGTTTGCAGTGGTGTTGAATAAGGGTGGTGACATGAGGAGAAAGATCCCTTTTTTGCTCTGTATATTTTAACTAGACTTGCTTTATTTAGTGTATGGTGAGAAGTGAAGTTATAAACACAACAGTCCATATGCTTCAACCATGTGAGCTAAATGTGTACATACATGGGAGGGTGGGTTCCTCTCACCCAAATGTGGTCATTTAAAGTCAGGTGCTGGCTCCTTCCTTGTCAACATCTAAGACAAGGCCTGGCAGAGAGTGATTCAGTCTGCTGCTCCTAGATACTGTGCTATGATGGGGTGAGCTGCCCTTTGGGGGATCCCTGTGGGTTGTAGAAAGGGTTTTGCTGGCAATGTTAGAGAGACAACTACTCACAGAGACGTGTGTCTCTTGCCCATTTTGTGAGATACCAGAAGGAGGGATCATAACCCAACATGTCATGCCTGCCAAAATGGCCAGGATTTTTTTTACAGAGGATTTCATTAACTGTATCCCTCCATTTTTATTCTATTCCTAATTATTTTATTTATTTATTTTTATATTTGTTTATTTCATTCTTTTCATGGGTTCTGAGAGCAGTGTTGTGTTCCACAGGTTTGCCATTAAAAAAGCAGGCTCCTGGAACAGCACTTCTGCTGCGTGACAAAGCATTTGCAAAGAGAAAAGCCCCATGAGTATGCACCCTCCCAGCTGTTCTGGTGCTTGTTGGCCATGCCAGCTGCTCAGGGTTACGTGCTGTAGCTACTGAGAGCAGCAAGGTAGGGATTTTCCAGAAAGCTACCAGGGAATTACATGTCTGGATTCCTTTTGCATTCCATGGGCTCTCGGCTGCTGAACTGTGCCCCCCGGTTCATTTTCCAGTTCAGCTCTGGTACTGGAGAAACGCTGTGTTGAGAGAATATACCCACTTGCCAGCTAGCCAGAGGGTGCCAAGAGCAACATTAGCAGGGTTTGTCAGACAGATGCCATGGCAGTAGTGTAGAACTATCTCAGGAATCTCAACACTGTTACCACAAACCTATCTTGAGTTTTGATTTTGAAAATATGCTCTACTTACTCAGGAAAAACATCAGATAAATTATGCAGTCCTGCCTCTCCCAGGAGTAAGCCAACAGCTACAATAGCTAAAGGTACCTCTTAGCTATATTTTCTACATTTCAACATGGTAATAGCTTAATGCTGAAATTCACAATTAAAAAGAGTAGGGGAAATAAATGAAAAAGCCTCCTGAGGGCCTGTTGATTTACAAGGCCTGTTAAGTAAAGAAAGTAAAGGCATCAAGTGCTATGCATACCCTTTGGTATCTACAGGCACTTTTAGGAGGCTCCTAAAGCACCGTGTCTTCCCTCACCTCTCATAAGCTCCAGTAGCCTGGTGGGGCAGCATTCAGCAGCAAGCTGAATTGAAGGTACCTGTGGGCTGTTGTCTTGCCTGATGCGTGTGAGATTGAATCAAAGAACCTCCCAGGCAAAAAGACCCCAAATAATACAATTTGAGGTAGTAGCCAAGGCTCTGTGGCTGGGACCATATTACTCATCTTCGAAATGTCAGGAAGAAATGTGCAGCATCTGCACAGCTGTGTTTTACATTTGTTATTCAGGAACAAAACGCATTAAGAGCAGGGGAATGTAAATGAAGGCAGGAGAGCCAAAATGCACTGAAGATGTAGCTGGTTTTCTCCATCAACTCCAAGAAAACTCACTGGTCACCCTGGAGATAAAATCCTGTACTGTAGATATCAGAAATCAGGTGAGACAAGTCCCACGCCACCTGTTCATGGGCAATGTGACATATAAGCAAAGGTCAGCTTGAAGCTGGTAACTGAAAACTGACAATTCAAAATCAATGACAGCTGAGGATAAAAAGGAATCAGGCTCCTGGTACTTTTGGCTTGATCTTGAAAAAATATTTCTCAGCTTTTATCATGTAAACAAAGCCTGTGCTAATCAATTGTGAGTATATATTAAAAAAATGAAACTCAATTTAATGAGTGGTGAATTGACCATGTTTTCTAATAGAATGAATCATAGAGTGCTTTGGGTTGAAAGGGATGTTTAAAGAGGTTGTCTAGTCCAATCCCACCGAAATAACCAGGAACATCTTGCACTGGATCAAGTTGCTGGGTCCTGCATTCAACCTGGCCTTGAATGTTCCTGGGAATGGGGCATACAGTCAGGTAAGTACCCTAGCACCTTCCATCAAATATTTGCTCAAATTTTATCATGTCCTTAGTTAGGCCACACTCATACTCTGTTCTGTTTGTCATTCCCATGTTCTTGTGTCCCAGAAACTATAAAGGGATTATCAATTTTATTTTTTTCATACAATTTACCTGAAAAAGACAGCAAAAGAATGGCCTGGGAGCTTATAGCATTATTTAAGCTATATGGGTAATTGTAGCAAGCAAATGCTACAAAACTGGAAATAGCTGCTACCAGGCATACTCACATAATTCATATTCATGCACCTAACTCATATTTTAATTGAGTGAAAACCCTTGTAGATGTTGTGCTCAGAGCTCATCTTTCCCTGAGCAATGCAACAAATTATTTCTTTGCAAATCAACACGAGACACTAACTTCTAGAATGTAAGGTTGCTTTTATTCATTCATCGTTATTTACACTCTAAATATTTTACAGGATTTTGACTGCTATAAAATAAATTGTTTTCTAAATAACCATTTCTAAAAAAAAGTGTTTGTTTTGACATAAAATGTCACAACATTAGAAGTAATATGTTAACAACCTTATGGAAGCACCTGGAATTAAGTTAAAGTAAATTCACTCGGAAATCAAGTGAATTGGTTATGGAGTTTTTAAATGGTTATTCAAAATTTTCCTAAACTCTACATTTCTCCAACCAGTGGACACATCTTTAATGAAATTTTCTATTTGTGAGATTTTTACAAAAACATATTTTTTTTTTTTTTCTGAATCAGAACAAAAAATTAAAATTTGACCCTCCCCCAACCCCGGATGGAAAATCCTGGCTGTGCAGCAGAAGATGCACTGAAAAATACTTTGTGATATTGTCAGTATTATATTCACTGCCTGTCCTCCGGGAGAGGCAGTGTTATACACTGACATTTATCCTTGTTTTGCACTCTGTGTGTGGAAAACATCTGTGTATCTCCACTACTAAGTCTACAGAAACAGAGACACAACTAAGGTCCATGCACCGGCTCTGCGGACTCTGGATCCTACCAGGAAAGAGCATGTAACCCAATCCCCTTTCATTTCTGAGGGGAAAAAAAAAAAAAAAAAAAAAAAAAAAAAAAAAAAATCCAAAATATTAGAAATTTGATTTGCCTCAAATCAGCCATAAAACATTAAAAAGCACAAGCTTCTTAATTTACACAGTCTCAAAACTGTAGGCATTTCTAATATCATTTCTACCCTCTATTCAGTGGTGACAAGTCCTGAGGGGGTAAAGGAGTAGCATGAAGCAGTGACTGTTGGCACACTCTCTAGCCTAATTATCACTTAATCAACTCTAGCAGCGTCAAAAAAGAAACACAGAAATGTCAATCCATTTTCACCTCTTGGCTCCCCTGTGCTCTAGAAGGCCCTCTTGTTTTAAGCATTTTAAAAAAAATCCATATTTCTGGGACTCTAAGCTTTTTCTGCTTACTATTTTTCATCTTTCTCTGCTACTAGTAGTTTTCATCCTTCAGAACTTTTTGTACACATTCCCAGGGAGCAACCTGTTAAAGCCCATTGCTACTTCTAAGACATTTCCCAGACTATTTACCTCGTGACTGGCACAAAATGGGAACCTTGAGCATGATGAGCATTGAAGATAACAGAGCAGAGTAAACATGATTTCTTTTGAGAGAAAGTGGAGAGAAAACAGATTTGGATCTGCAGGATCATAAGAGTGATAAAGAAAACAGAAAGCCATTCTTATCCTGGAGGTGCAACTTCTCACAGCCCAAATCCTCTGGCTTTGAGGAAGGTCATACTTGCTGATATACCTTGAGTTTATGGAGTGCTCATGGCACTGTGCTGTGTAGATGCCACCTGGTCACTCCAAAAGGAGATAGACCATCCTTCCATCCCTTGTGGTATATGGGCCCACAGGTGATGCCTCATGACTAACGTAGAGAGTGAACATGCAGCTGTACCAACTTGGTTTGTATCTGACACTCACTTGCAACACGTCACCCCAGTACCAGTGGCAATGGGCCCTGTGATCAGAGGGACCCTGGAGAGCTTTCCAGCCATGTACATGCAGTTGCAGAGTACGATTGCTAACAGGGAAATGCAAGATTTTTATGTGGTGCAAGTGCAAATCTAGTGTTACAAAATACTTTTTGGAAGCTAAATTCAACTAGCACCTTCCAGAGCCTCCAAGTGCCAAAAAGCAGCAGGCTCTTCCCCCAGAAATGTGTGTGCTGCCCAGTTCTGCTGCCAACTCCATTCCCGGAAGACAGAATTCAGCTTCTTTCCACTGTTACCCACATCTGGGCAGCATTTGAGTCCCACGCTTCACACTACGCTTCAACTGCTGGGATTTCTCCAGGCTTGAGAAGTGCAATTGAGGTGGGATTTCTGTGTTTGATGAGAGAATTAGTAACACCTTACAGTGTTACCCATACTGGGTTACCCATATGGTTACCCATGCAGCCTCCCATTTCCAGGACATGGGAATTTTTCCTTCCATGGCTATTGCTGGAGCTTAAACATACAGTCATCACTTTAAGTCCTCAAAAGGAAGCCGTTGTTTATTGCAGACTATCTCTGTGCCTGGGACAACAGCAAAAGCAGAAGATGATTCATCGACACCTTCTATAGTGTCTCTCTATAACAATTTGTCATGGACAGAAATAAAGGAAAGACTGCAAAATTTCCAGGTATCTCTTGAACATGCTAGATTTTTCCTGGTTTCCAGAGGCATTTTCCAAAGAGTGCTCGATAGACGCTGCCTGGGCGTGTTAGTGAAATGGCAGACAGTGCTCAGCCCAAATAAATCTTCATCATCAAGCTCCTCAGAACCTTAGCATCAAGCCACTGTGATTATGCCTGCAGAGGAGAGGGGTGGGGAGAGGGGAAAGACATGTGGTAACTTGTTTCGGTGGCTGGCAACCAGCGTTCCAGAAGATAGTACATGCAATCGCTGCCAGGCAAGTGAGACCTGAGGAAAAGAGTTTATTTTCCAGAATTTAATTTTGTTCCTTTACAGCAATTAACTGCAACACTCTGTGTGGTGTGGAAACCAGTATTGCAAGGCAGGAAGCTAACATCACTGTTTTAATTGCTGTACTTTTAAGACTAAGACTCTAGCAGAAGGGCATAACCTGGCGTCCTGAAGAGCCAGGATGAAGCACAATTGCTGGTCAGACACTGGCTTCTCACCCTGAGCCATACAGATTGCTGGTCAGGTCTCCTGCCAGCACACAGATGGAAGAAGGGACTGTCCTGCTCTGCTTTACTCCCACTGTTTCCCAAAGAAGTAATGACATGGTGGTTGCTGATCCTCTCCATCCTCATTAGACCCTGAGCAAAGCAGAGCTGAAACCCTAGTTTCTGCGCAAAAATGATTACTATGGAATTGCAAATTTTAATTACCAGTAAGGGGAAATCAGAACTTCTGTGGGTTTATTGAAGAGCTAGAGGAATGGCCATATAAGCCAAAAAAGCTCTAAAATGAGATGGGAAATAAAGCCAGAAAATTC
Organism: Agapornis roseicollis; assembly: GCA_002631895.1. NCBI lineage: Eukaryota > Metazoa > Chordata > Aves > Psittaciformes > Psittacidae > Agapornis > Agapornis roseicollis. Next base: position 46,632 of record NDXB01002820.1, read on the forward strand.
ACTCAGAAGAAAACCCTTTACTAAGTCTTTTCAGTTACTTTGTAGGTCTGCCTCATGAGTGTTTGGGTGACTGGAATAGCACCCACCAGATCCATTAATTGCATCAAACCCAGGAGCTTGCTTGAAGCCAACATTTAATCATGCAAAAGTACATTTTTGTGTTCAAGGTTCAATTCCAGCAGCTACTCACGTGTACCAGCAGCTGCTCTGTGTCTCCAGGTACTCACTGTTTTCACCCAAACAAGTTTTTGCATGTGCATTCCTTGTGCCTGTTTATGAAAATGACATTTGTAAATATTTACTTTATATTTTAATAACTTTTATTAGCACCCCTCAAGAAGGTGTTACTACTGCAGCAGCTGGCTCAACACTGGCAAATACTTTGGTTGAGATTTAACAGATATTTCTCTGCAGTGAATGCCAGCTTGAACTGTTCCTGCCCCTTCTTCTTGAAGTATCTGTGTCAATACTACTATCACCCATTATTTTCTTTTCATCTGTAGCCAAGTGGATATCTTTAATTAGACACAAGTAATGTGGATTTTGCCCTACATGGTGGCCTGAAATTGAATCACACCTTAACAGCTTTGACATTGTTATCATTGTATCGCAATTATTGTTCATGCCCAGATCTGGAAATTGGTGCTGCTAGAGATTAGATGACTTCTCAGGTAGGTCAGGTAATAGTGACAATAATAAACCTTTTGTCAGCTCAGCCACTGTGAAAAGCCCCACAACCTTTCTGAAGTTATGTAGAGGTGTAATGGCCTTAGCAGTCAAGCCATTGACCCAAAGGCTATTTTCCTGTATCTTTAGATGAGATCCTCCCAGCTTTTCAATTCATCTTTCCTGGTGGATCAGTGAAACACAGGGGGCTCCATATTTTCCTGGGGTTTCTTTCAGAGTAACAAATGGCTAGGCCAGCTCCAGCTATGCCAGATGGTGCTGCACACTGACATTCATCCATCGCTAGCTACCAGCTGCCCTGCACAGCCCTGCCACCACGTAGGGCATGTCTGAAACAATTACACATTGATAGCTTGTTTGTGGAGAACTGCAACCGGGCACAGCTTCACTCCACAGGCCGTTGCATGTGTTTCACTAATCATCCAGGTGGGAAGCATCCAGAGCACCCAGTGCTTAGTCTGTAGCAATGACAGACTACATCTGATGGTCTCTGGGTCTTATGCAGGGTTTGTATTCACTAGTTAGAGAAAACACAAACAGACATCACTGCTCTTCTTCCTTCAGAGACTTCAGGTCAAGTCTTGTGTGTTTCCTATGGAATGTCAGTGGTCTGCTAAAGCCATCAACACCAACCTGACCTTGATTGGACCTTCTCTTCCTGATGACCTCTGGTGAGCTGAGCAGCAGAGGGGGAAATTCACACATAATGTGTAGATTTTATTATATTGATAACCAACTCCCTCTTGCAGTCCATATGGACTTGTGGGATGATTCATTCCAGTCCGCTGCACAAAGGTACTTGTGGGAGCTTCTGGGACACAAGCTGTTACCTCCCTGGAAGCCGATTCGTCCACCACCTTGTGCTGGGTCAAAGGCTTCCTGGTTAGATTAATTTCTAGCCTCAAGATATTGTGTCTGCAAGCTTTCCTTAGTGTAGAGGGACTTTTATTAAACACTTTTACTACTGGAAATAACCAGAGATTAGTGCTCTTTGGGGCATTCTGTGATGGTGACTGTTCACTGAAACAGGTTGGTGTACAATGCTGAAGGTTATTCGCAAGGCTTGAGGATTACTGTGATGCTGTTTCTGAGAGGGATGATATCCTTAAGAGTCTGTTCCTGGGTTTGGCTTAGTTGTTCTGCTATTTTAAATAATGCCAATGGCTCCAAGGGGACAGGATGGACTTAGTTCTCCCTGTTATTTATTGCCACTAATAAATACCAAATGGCAAACAGCAGCTAGACTGGAAGATACCCTGCCCTTCCCCAGTCTTTGAGATCCCCCAGAGAATGCCACCACTGCCCACTAAAGCAGAAATACCAGTCATTGCCAAATAGAGTTTATTCCAGGCATTTTGGGCTTCCTGGTGTAAATGCAGAGCAGCTGGACCAAGAGCAGTGGACTCCTTACAGTGAGCCTGCTAGGGAGGGAATGTGCCCCTGTGAGGAAGCTCCATGATGGCTGATGGAGATCCTGGAAAATCATGAAGAACCAGCTAATGCTGTGGTTACACAGCCAGAGAAGAGTGCAGGGCTGTGTGCTGAGATGGGTAAAGAGAAACAAGCTGGTCTGTAAGGAGCACATGACTGTACACCATGTTTGGTGAGTCAGATTAATTCCTAGAAAGAAAAAAAGAAAAAAGATCTATTGACATGACTCCTTGATTAGGCTGCTTTTGCTTTCTTCACGCAGAAGGCAATTAAGCCAGTGCTGGGGAAGGCTGTTTTGATGTCTCTGTAAGAAATCAGAGTGAGCAAACGCAAGCTGTCCTCTCCCCTGTCTGTCTGCAGAGCCTCAGCACTGCTCCCCTGATGCTGGAAATAAACCCAGCGCTTGCAGGGACCGAGCTGCCTGCAGACACTGTTGACTGCGCTTGATTTGTTTGCTGGCTTGCAGGCAATCCGGCTGAGCCCATCCACCTGCCAGGCTGCGGGGGCTCAGTGTGCCGTGTCAGCCGTGCTGTGCTACCTGCCATCACCCTCCTCTCACTGTCCTGGTGGAGCAGACACTGTCAGAGAGGATGCTCAGGCTCCTGCAGCCCTGCTGCCACACTGCTGAGGCTCTCCAGCATGGCCAGAAGCATGACTTACCTCTAACTCCCCGTGGTAATCATGGGGCTGGACACTGCTTGTCTTGAGAATAGGGAAATAAGAACACTGGAGGCAGGATCCCTGCTTCACACTTCCTAGCAGCCCACACACCATCCTCCCCAGCTTCAGGAGATAACATCACCCTGGGATAACAGCCACTCTTGCTGGCAGGGAATGACCAGGGACAGGCGTGCTTGCCTCTGTGCACGTGGCTGTGCATGTGTGTTGGATTTTTGGTGCTCCAAACTCAAGTGTCAAACGCGACAGCTCCTTCTGAGCCTGTGGTAGTACCTGTGACTTAGAGCACACAGAGATTAAGATCAAAGGATTCATATAATACGTTATTATATATTATAAATATTATTTTCCATAATTAATTAAATGCTTCCAGCTCCACAAATGAAGCTGAAGGAGCAGCCTCAGTTATTTTGCAGCTGCTGCTGCAGCCTGGCACTTCATCAGCTCCTTCACAGTGAAACCAGTGTCCCGATGCAGATTTCAGCTCACAGATGATCAGCCAGTTGTTCTCCCATGGTGAAAAGGGACGAAGACAGAGCTGTGTGGTTTCATCAGACCAGACTGATGTCTGCCTTAGCTCTTGGGATCCTCTGCAGAGCAGCATCACCTGGAAATCTGATATTGGGGTTATCTGAGCAAAACCTTCTGTGCTACAAGTTGATAAGGGATTTGAAGTATTACCTTGGCCTCTGAAAGGCAGAACAAGAAGTTCTGTAACCATCTGATAGGGGCTGCAAAATATTCAATGTATTTACTTATTATTAATGAGTCAGAGAAAACAAGGTTAGAAAAGAACTTGAGAGGTAACCTGGTCCATCTATCTGGCTGTTCCACAGTCAACCAACAGAGTTAGATACTGATCTAATCCATTCTGGACCTCTGCCACCACCTGCTCTGGCACCATGATGGAGGCTACACAATTTTCCCTAAAAATCTATTGCAAGGCCCCACTATCATCTTTGCCATGAGAAAGCTTTCCCTTGTGCCTGGACAAAACCTATCTTTTGATAATATAAGCCCCTTCCATTTTGTCTTGTCCTCCAAGGACATGGAGAATAAGTAATGCTTATTCTATTTGAAAAATGGTAGTACACCATACCACCAACCCCCTCACCACCACCTTGGTCATTTCTTCCATAGATTAAACTATCCCAGAGACTTCTCTCACAGGTATCAGTGCTAAAAGCAGCAAAGTCTTGACAGTAATTTTAGTCCCACTAAAGGGAACCTTTGAATCTATGCAGGTAGCCAGTGAATTAATTATCTAACAGAGGAATTCCCAGCCTGGCAAGCAAAAGTGACTAAACACATCACTTCCACACACTTGCTGATATCCACCACTCTCTGGCTCCCCATAAACCCGAAACCCAAAGTGAAACTCAGCCCCTCAGACCTCACAGAAAGCTTGCACAGATGTATGCAAATCCACTGGCTTTGTGCTGCTTTGCTTAGCAGCAGTGGGATGTGGGTGTGATGGTTGGCTAGGAAAGGTGAGGGAAGAGCAGCTGCTTTGCACCTGGATGGGGAGAGGCTATCTTCCCTGAGCCTGTCATTTGAGTTGCCTGGGGCCAGCTGGCAGGGATGGGATGGGATGGAATGGGATGGGATGGGATGGAGGAAAGTCTGAAGGGCAAGGATGTAGCAATGTGAGGAACATTCAATTGGAAAATCATAGCACGAGCTGCAAGGTGCCTGTGCAGACCATTGGATTGCAGAAGAAAGTTAGGACTGCCCTTGTTTCCTAACTTAGTTGCGGTTCTTGGTTGGATGAAGAGCTTTGTTTCACCGCTTTCTACAGTGTGCATGCTGCCCATGCTGCCTTTTTGCTCCTACTCCTGCTCTGAAGCGGCGATGAAGCCAAGGTGCACTGTGCCAAGGACCATGACAACTCTTGGTACTTCTCTCTCTTGCCTTTCTTGACAGCGCAGACTCAGTGCCTCCTAAGGGCTTGAGAGAAATCAGGAATGAAGCAAAACAGTCCTGCGGCCAAGTCAGTGGAAGCAAAGCCAAAAACTGACATAACATTCAAAGAGTACTAAATGGCACCATTAAAATGCCCTTCTTTACCTTATCCCAAGATCCAGGAGTTGCAAGACATTGTCTGGAATTTGAGAAAAGCACTTTTTAAGTAAGAGTGGGACAAATTAATAGAATAGTAATTCACAATTACAGATAGGGATCAGACCATAGCAGCCTCCCAGTATCTGAAGGAGGCCTACAGAGATGCTGGGGAGGGGCTCTTCATTAGGGACTGTAGTGACAAGACAAGGGGTAACGGGTTCAAACTTAAACAGGGGAAGTTTAGACTGGATATAGGGAAGAAATTCTTTCCTGTAAGGGTGGTGAGGCACTGGAATGGGTTGCCCAGGGAGGTTGTGAGTGCTCCATCCCTGGCAGTGTTCAAGGCCAGGTTGGACGAAGCCTTGGGTGGCATGGTTTAGTGTGAGGTGTCCCTGCTTATGGCAGGGGGTTGGAATTAGATGATCTTAAGGTCCTTTCCAACCCTAACTATTCTATGATTCTATGACCCAATAAACAGCAAGCTTTGAAAGGGTCAGTCCATCTCCTCAATACTGATATCATCCAAGAATCCCTGGGCTCAGGACACATGGCANGGTTTAGTGTGTCCCTGCTTATGGCAGGGGGTTGGAATTAGATGATCTTAAGGTCCTTTCCAACCCTAACTATTCTATGATTCTATGACCCAATAAACAGCAAGCTTTGAAAGGGTCAGTCCATCTCCTCAATACTGATATCATCCAAGAATCCCTGGGCTCAGGACACATGGCAAACTACTTGCAGAAATGTCTCCCTGTCTTTTAAATGGTTTCAAGATAGCTTTGTTAGACTGGCTCTCTCCCTTATTCTGAATACACCAAAGAACTGATTTATCCTTAAAGTATCTGACACAAGTTCAAATAGAAAGTCCTTTTATTATCTACATTTTGCAGCTCTTATCTAAGCATTCTATCTAACACAGCTAGGACAAAACTTGCACTGGGGAAATCATGTGCTCAGCAGAAGTCTTTGCTGATGAGCAGCTTACAAGCATCCGATTTCTCTCAGAGCCATGACCACTTCTGACCTTTTCTCCGTGTGACTTTAGGTTATGCAGGGTTCTGAGATGAAAAATCTGTTCTACCAGAGAAACTCCAGATGGAGGCTGTTTGCTTTCACCTTCCTCTGAATGTCCTATCAGGCAATTTGCTGCTACTCAAAATCCAGACAAACAAGATAACCACACAGCAAATCCTGTTTGTGCTGTTTGGCTTCTTCACTAAATATAGCTGGGCGGAGGAGCCCTGACTGATAACACAGAGGAGTCCTCTGCTTATCTGCACCACGACCTTAGAACATGCAGGGGCAATAAGGCATCTTCCTTGAGTTGTTCCACCAGACTCAGATTTTAGGGGTAAAAATGGTGAGCAGTCAAAAACATTCATGTGCTCCTCCTGCAGTCTACAGAAAGAGGGAGGGACTCCACAAGGGTGATTCATACCACCTCTCCTAGGCACCTTCTTATGGATGGGGTTACTCACTCCCAGAGGTGGCAGGGAGACATTCCATCTCTCCTGCTGGCTGCTGGATGATGGAGCCATGCTCTGTCACTACAGGTTCTCATCTCACTCCATTTTAAACTTGGAACCACTATGAAAGGCTTGTTTGCACATGGGTCTTCCAACTGCTTAACACAAACTCTCTGTCAACTGAATGGTGAAGCTAGATGTAAACCTAGTTTACATCAGCCTGGCTCCAGCTGAGCAGGCTGTCCAGCCTGACCTGGTAAAGCAATTTACACTAGTGTAGCATTGTCCAAGTGGGCCAAATTCTCCACAGCTCTTTGCTTTTCATAGCCTTTTTTCCATGGCATGAAGTGTTTCCTTGGGAAGCTAATTGTGTTGGTGTCTTGAGAAGCCTGGGCATGGGCATGAGCATGTGTGGGCTTTGCAGTCCCTCAGTGGCTCAAATCCTCAATAGAGACCAGTAGCATAGGAGGGGGCTGCGTGTCTTTTTGTTGGGTGGGGTTTTGTTGGTTTGGTGATGGGGGTTTTGTTTGGGTTTTTTTTCACTTGCACTCTACTTTGGCTCTGCCCCAGCCAGCTAGAGAGGTGGCTGAATTTTCAAGCCTCTTTGTGCCTCCTCCAGGGAATATTTCCATGTAATCCCAAAGCCACACAAACACACCAACTGTGCAAGAATGCAAATCGTGTTCAGGGCTAAGCAAGGCTCTTTCTATAACGTCATTTCTGAGAGATCTTGGAAGAGATTGCCGCAATGGCCAGATTTTTGTCTTTTAACAAATATGCTGTATCTTAGGTCCATTTCCTCCTTTGCTTATCACTATTTTGTTAGCTTGAAGATAACTTCCAGGAGATCTGCTCTCACCTTAAAGTCTGATCAAAGCAAATTCCCTGTTTTTTTGAAGGAGTTCTAGGGGGAAAGGGTGGGTGTCCTTTTGTCTGGTAACAGTTTATTTTAATCTGACTGTTTTCTCCTTTTGTAATCCATGAGCACTCATGTTTTCAGAAGGCTTGCCAGATATGATAGGTTTCCTTGACGTTACTGTAACAGAAAAGGCTAAACACAGCTGTCTGGTGCCTGCAATCCTTAGGAGTCCTGCAGGACCCAAGTCAGTAAAAATAAACTGAACTTTAGACATACTCAAGCCAAGGACTTTTTCAGCCAAACCCTTTGTACATAGGCAAAAAGTTAAACGGGGGGGAGGGTGAGGGCGGGGGTGGTGGTGAACCAAATTCGTGTCTGGGGTCACTCCAGTAGCTTCACTGGCACTCTGCTCAGGATTCATTTGCTGCAATCTGTCCTCTGCAGAAATCCTTGTGCTTGGAACAGGCAGTACGTAAATCAGAAAGCAAGCTCAGCTCCTCAACTTTTATGCTAATGAAAATGAATAGAGAAGGACAACTAACAGGGATAGCATGCATCAAGAGTCAGTACAATTCTGCATTTGATGAGTTTTCATTAACTGCTGGAGCCAAAACAAACATTTCAGGGTAATACATGCCAAAACGCTTTGAAAGCACATGAAGATGGATATTTGTGAGAAGGATACAGACACCATCCTGTATCATCTTTGATTTTCAGTCCACGTTTTGATTTTTCATCCAATTTTTAGAGTAGGAGGATTCAGCACAGCTGAGTCGTAGGATGAAAGGGCATCCCAGACGCTGATTATTATCCCAGCACGACACCAACGGAAAGTGTGTCCAAACCTCCAACAAGTCCCACTTATCCTCATAGCTAGGTTATAGTGGGCTGGTTTTGTTTGTCTGCAGCATTTAGGTTTAATTTGCAGCACAGGAGGAGAGACTTTCCTCCAGATGGTAGTTCAGAAGAGGAGCTTAACTTAGATTCTCTACAGTTGTATCTATATTACTGTTTGTGGGCACACTTCCAAGTTCCTCATCTGGAGGCACTCCAGACATGTCCTAGTCCAGGTGCTCAACAAACTCTGAGCTTTTCTGTCGCCCAGCTTTCCACAGAGAGGCAACCCAAACCAGATGGTCTGCTGTGAGCAGTTCCCAAAGGAGGGAGATGGATGCGTCTAAGTAGGACATACCATTGTGTGCACCCATTGACAGGTCTGGCCTTGGGGCTGGTCTCTGGAATAGCCTCTACTCCTCCTCCTCCAGCAGGGAAAGGAATTCTGAGGACACTGTGGTAATGGCAGATGATGCAAATATCTACCCTGTGCACCCCCTTGGCACAAGTGTAAATGACCATCTGAAACCCTGCAAAGGGGCCTTAGAAGAAAGGCCCTGCATGAAGGGGGGGCACACAGCTGCAGGAAAGCATTGCAACACAATGACATATCAGGGAATGAACTCAAAGGTATTGAAGAAGGACAAATGGAACTCAGAGACATTGAAGGACAAATGGAACTCAGAGACATTAAAGAAGGACAAATGATGAATTAGGAAAGTTTTAGGAACTCTTCCAAGCACCAGGTTCTTGTTTTATTTGCAAATGTACCACATCATAGGAAAGAGGCATGGTTCTGTAATGTTTCTCCTGGAGAAACTGGAATTAAATGTTATTCTAAGGAATAGTATATGCAGGTGTTCACCACATATTAACAAATGTTTCACTATTAATTGCATGAGAGGTAGTTTCTATAGCAAACACTTCATCTTCTGATTCATACAGCACTTCTCCTCATGCCTCTATATCTTTTAAAAAATGAATGTGTCAGTAATGCAAAAAACATACTATGCACTACTTTTAAAAATGGATATTCTCCCAAAATAGGAACGCACATTGTACATGCATTTCTCCTGAAAGCCCCTAGATGACTTAAAATCATAGAATCATGTAGGTCATCAAGTCCAACCACTACCTCAGGACTGCCAAGTCCACCACTAAACCATGTCAAAAGATTTGGGTTAGTCCCTGTCAGGGAACAGACGTAAAACCATGTGGTTTACATGGTCACTAGAGGAATTCGTTTGTAAACCAGTGAACACTTAAAGTAATAATCTGAGCAAAACCTGGGAGAAATATACAGGACTATGTTCTCACACACCTGCCAGTGAGTCACGCTGAACACCAGAAAGAGGACTGATTGAATTCATCATAGAAACTGGTCCCTGTGTATAGCTCTTGGCAATCTCTCATCGTAAACAGTAGACCAAGTTGATGCCAGACCTGTAAATCCATGAAACACATACTCACATATACTATCCTTTCTCACAAATGGAAGTCATATTCATAATAAATATTGGGATTTGGGAGGAAATTTAGATCTATCTTCATTGCTATTGTGTTACTCCTCAATGCCAGGTGAATTCAGCTGAAAATACCATGGCAATATTTTAAAGAGGTACACTGTTTCTGAACAGCATTTCTTCATTAAAAATGTATTAAAAACTACTGGAGTCTGAGGAACATATCAATATTATAGTAGGCACTTGAAGTGGACTTTCCTAAGATTGATGTTGCTCCTGTGTAAAGTGTGCCTCAGTAAACGCCAGCTGTTTAGTTTTCTTGTTGTTGTTTTGGGTTTGGTTTTTTTTTTTTTTGAATTGCTGTGCCCACATTATAAAAATATGCTGAAGAATATTGCTGTGTAAGTAATGCTGTTCTGTAGGAGCAGATCTATTCTCTAGTATGGTGGAAAAAACAATCAAAGCTTGACATTACTCTTCCATGTTCAAAGACATGTCTTCAATCGATAGATTTATCTGATTCACTGCTACTTTGACACCACTGAAACCAGAGGACCTGCATCAATATGTTCCTAAACATAAATATGAGTAAATAGAGCATCTGCAGCTACTCCAGATACTCTGAAATGACAAGAGCTATCAATCCTCATGCTTCAGGGTACATAATCTGATAACCAGCTGAGGTCAGGGAGAAATATCCCCCACTGGTATAATATTGACTAATTGGATTCATTACAAGCCTTTTATGTCTTTCTATAAAAAATCTTACATTAGCCACTAGATGGACCAGCAGCCTGTTCTGGCATGGCAATTCCTGCATATCTAATCCACAGAACAGTTGGCAATGAGTGGCACAGCTTCTGTAAGTACCACTGAGTCAGCAGCGCACCAGCTGGAAGGGACTCTGCATGCATCCTCATGGCAGCAATGAGCTCTCCAGATGAGGCCTTAATAAAGAGTTCAGAAAGAACAGGGGGCTTTTTGCCATGGTGAACACATTTATAGAATATTTGATTTAAAGACATCTGATTCATCTGATTTATAGGGTCTGAAGTGCACATCATCTGATCTGACATAAAGAGAAGGGTGAGGAAATTAGAATAGAGTAGAATGGAATACAGAAGAATAGAATACCATAGGATAGAATATAACAGAACAACCTAGACTAGAGTGGAATGGAACGGAACAGAACAGTGTAGTGTAAAGCATAGCATCAAACATATCTGAAGGTTGTGTAAAGGAACAAAAATCCTAAAACTAGAGATGAGCCAGCGCTGGGTAATCAGGTGCCAACCTACCTTGTTTATTTGCACCGCAGAGAAGGAGAACAGATGGGTGGGCTGGAATGAAAGACAAAGTAAAAAGCAGACGTCCATGGTCAACTTTATGCAAAGAACAATAAACCCCCTCATTATATTGCAGAATGCCAAAGTATGTTAGCACTTCTCTAACGGCAGCAAAAGCTGCATCTGGTTGTTAGCCACAAGGTGCTTGGGTGATTACCAGTGAAAGGGATCAGAGGGCCATATGTGCTGTAATTAGGAAGGCTGCTCAGAAAGCAATTTCACTGCTGAGGTGAGGTCCATATTATCAGAAACAGAGATTCCCCCAGACTGTAAAAATGAGAAGACAGATGGAGACTTCTCCCCAGCTTGATGAGTCACAGGTCAAAGTGTATTTTCCATCCAAGGCTACTCTTGCTAATATGTCACACTTCAATGACACTTGAGGCTCAAAACAGAGCAATCTTGTTTGTCTGGCTGCTTCCCAGGGTAGCTTGAGACTTGTGGACTGTGCACTGACAATGGCTTATTCGATTAAAAGCAACTGTACTTCCCTTCTGTCCCCAGGAGGAGAGAAGGTTACAAAGCAGCATCTTTGTGTCTCTTTATATGGAAAACAACAGTACTCAGACAGCAATAAATATAGTGCACTTGGTTTCCCTTTACACTTATCATCACCAGTGAACATATCAACTGGAATGAGTTTAGCTACTCAAAGAAGTTCCCAGTAGATAAGCATATCTGTCACAAATCATATATACAGGCTGTCCCCATAACCACTGAAATGAACACTGTTTCCTCTGTTTGTCTCTGAGGAGCAATTCTGTTGGTAGCTGTCTCACCACTGCCATGCACGGCAATATTCAAGTAGCTGAGGTAGCCCAGAGAGGTCAGAGTTCTTCTAAAATATCGTGTTTTCCTCATCTGAACTATTTCCTCACATTTGGGAAGTTTTGAGGAAATCCTTTTGGCAAAATGAGATCTTGGTCTTGTTTACGCTGAAGTCCATTTCTCATCTGCTAGAAGATGGTCAGCAGGTGAGGGTGGCTCACAAGCAGCTCAGACCTACCTCCCAAGCTGAGCATGCTCCATAGAAATACCTTCACCCTGTGATGGGGCTGCTGGGTCTTTTGCATGTCCTACGGTGAAGAGAGCCAGAAATGCAACATCTCTGTCTCTTACCTGCATAACCCTAATGTTTCAAAAAGCAAATGGGACCCCTACCAGCCTTTTCCCTTCCTGTTGACTCCCCAAGAAATGTATTAGGCAACCCGTGGCTTTTGAGCATTCTTAGATTTTTGTTGTTCAGATTATAGCAAGGTGAGGTATCCTTGACAAACTGATTGGGATAAACTGGCCTTTGTACAACTGGGACTCGGACCCTAAGCAATACCTTTATTTTTGCTGGCATGGGCTGTGAGCATCAGAGGAGAGTCAGAGGGGAAGGACTTGGACTTCCATTCACAACACAGCTTTTGAAACCACCTCTGTAGTCTGCTTTCCTTCAGGTCAGCCTCAAGATGACTCTTGAGCAATAGTGACCCCGAGGCAACGTTGCCAACTCATTGTGGATAGAAGGGGCAGACATGGCACTCATCCTGAAGCAGATCCATGCAGGTGGGCTGCAGAGTACATGACTACCATCATATGTGGAGGTGAGAGGGCTGCACAGCAGGTCTGCAACCCTCTAGGAGGCTCCCTGAGTAGTGACTGATGGGCAAAGGTGGCACAGAGACAGTAGCGCACAGCAGGCATGTGGCTGATGTTGGCAGGAATGTATAAATATTGACTCATCAGCTTTCTCTGCTTTTCAGTTTGTTTTGGGAGGGTGTTTGCAAGGCTGAGAGCATGGGAGATCCCAGTCCTACATTTCTCTATGGGTGTTGGCTCGTTTGGTTTCACTCCTGAGCTCCTCCACACAAACTGGGGACCACCAGAAGAGGAAAGGAAAGGGACCACCAGAAGAGAGGTATAGTTCACAGTTTTCCAGGGTGTCAAAGCTGACACTATTGCACTTTCCTGTGTTTCAACCTATTTCTGATTCAAAGGGGTATTCTGTTTCAGAAAACCTGAGTTCTCAGGCACAGGAAAGTGAAGTTTGAGGCTTTAAAAAAAACTAAAAGTGTAGTTAAAATGGCTCTGATACAATCCAGCCCTTAATTCTGGAGAGGAAAGGAGAGGACAATTAATTTATAATCTGTTTTTTAGTGAGGTGTAAATTTACCACCCAGACTCCCACCCATTACACCACAGACAGGAAACCAGCCGGTGAAGGGGCAGTGAATTTGTTGTTCCTCCTTGCACAATGACTGTGTGTGTTATTTATTTCACAGGCCTAACCATGACTGGTATGATTTTCAAGTCTTGCCTCTTGCCCTTTTATGTGTTCAGATTGGCTATACATTTCATCAGCCTCCTGCCCACCAGCAATCATAAAACGTGAGCCTTTGTGGGAAAGCAGAGACGTAGAAAGAGTCTCTTATGAAACAGTGGCTGGGATTGTTCCAGACACCTCCGGCCAGCTGCTCCCCAGGCAGCGACTTTGTGATACAAGGGACAGTAAACATCAGCTTCGGAAAGTCACATGGCTGAGCCTTTTTGGCTTCAGGCCCACAGAACAAGTTCTCCTGACTACTGAGGCATGGCTCAGAGAATAAAAGAAGGGCTCTTTAGTGCTGTTATCTTTGGACAGTGCTGTGCAAGGTAGCTGGAATTGGTCCAGGATATTCCTACCTGCTTTGCATTGTAGGCTATAAAGCAAATCCAAACACATCACCCCTTTCCTGGTGTTCAGTTTTCATTAAAGCACCTCCTGCTATTAATTCTGCCCTGTCCAACCTTGAACAATGCAATGCCACCATGCTGCTGCATTGCCTGTGGTACCTAGAAATAGGTGCCAGCCACACTAGTGGAGTGGCAGAGGTGGCAAAATTATCTTTTTTCCAGTCTGCAATGCTGAAACTGTACCCATTTGCATAAATTCCACTTACAGAAATCGTGCATCTGCTTTCCTCCTGACTGTCTCTAGTGTCAGCTCAGTCAGAAGAAGGTGCGCTCACATGCAAGGTGCTTTATATGGATGAAGCAGAATTCTGTTCCATTCTTGAGGGACTTACAGTCAAACTATAGGAAAGGCATAGATGGCAGAGGGGTTGAAACTTGATGATCTTAAAGTCCATTCCAACCCTAATCATTCTATGATTCTATGACTGTATGGAGACAAAAAGGTGATCTGCTCCTATTTACAGAGAAAGTAAATAGGCTGAGGTTCTTCAGTCTGGAAAAGAGAATGAAGTGAAATCTAAAGTTATGAAGCTTTCCAGACAGCCCAGAAAGTGTGGAATTGCTCACTGCAGGGGAGGAGCAGGGAATGTTGAATTAAATGAACAGGCAGAATGTTTCAAGCAAACTGAAGGAAACATGCTTTCACACAGTCCGTAATTCAGCAAGGAGACTCACTGCCATAAATTTTTCACTGCCATAAATTCACCACCATAAACTTTTGTAATGCCAAAAGTACAAACAGGTCAGTGAATGAGAGTGTGAACATTGGGCCTGAAAGGATAAGGTGACTTGCTGTGTGTGGAGGATAGCTCCAGAAGTCCCTAACATACAGATTTTATTAGAGGTTAAGTAGGTCCCTCTCCTTGTTCTGTTTCCTTTATTCCTTTTCAGCAGCTGCTACCAATAACCGTTGAAGACATGATACTGTCTTGATGGGCTTTTTATTTGACTCAGTGCAGCCACTCTTTATGTGATTTAATGGACCAGCTCTTCTTTGGAATAATTCCAATGTCTTCAATGAATTTGAAGCAGAAATTATTTCCTACATGTTTAACAATTCCTGCTTTGTTTCCATTTCAGCATTTCCTAAGGCTTAAAAGCTGCTCTTAGCCTTTGAACTTTTCCTTTGAGTTCATGTCTTGGTTGTCTCAATTATACTCAGTTTAACATCAACAAAAGCATTAAAAATGTATAAAAATATACAGCAGTATTTTATTAAACTGTCACAACAAACAGTGTCAAATAAGGGCTGAAACTCTCAGATATCCTGATGATGGGATGAGGATATACTACTGCCACTCTGGATCTGAGTGTTTGTAAGTACCTGGCAGGATGGGGCAGATGAGCTGTAAAGGGCACACCCCTGTAGCAACTATGGGAAACCCCTGGAAGCACCAGCACAAGGGCTGGGTACCACTAAATGACCAGGGCCATCTGAGTCAGGTCCCAGCCCCTGAGGCAGCTCCCTTGCCCTCTGTTTCTTTAGAAGAGGGAGGACCTAGGAGGGCTTCTGGTTCCAGGTGAGCTACAAGCTGTGCACCACTTTCTGATGGGGAACAAGTTCCCACATCCTTCTCCCTTTCTTTACTTCCCCATCCCAGTTTCCAATGAAAGGAAATCTTGAGCATGAGGTTCCCAGCAGATATTTGTGTCTCTGCTCACCAGCTTTTCTTCCACCCAGCCTCTGCCACAGACACCATAAACTTTGGGCAGGTACTGTCTTGTCCCTTTGCATTGATACTGCCAACAGGGGCCCAGATGTAATTTGGACCTCTTACCTGACCTGAAAAACAATAACCTCCTTTCTATCTCAAAAGTGTCTCCACCCTCTCTTATGATAAGAGATATAATCATCCTCTATAACCACAGGAAGAAACCACCCAGCAGAGGATAAGGGTGACACGTGCACTGCTGTTCCTTTCTGTCCCTCGCTGCCTAGAAGTGTTCAAGGCCAGGCTGGACGGGGCTTTGAGCAACCTGGCCCAATGGAAGGTGTTCCTTCCCATGGCAGGGGTTGGAACTGGATGATCTTTAAGATCCCTTCCAATCCAAACAGGTCTGTGATTCTATGCAAAGATGAAGGTCCTGCCCTCAGGTGTGCTTCAGCGTGGGGAGGCTGTGCAGCCCTGGTGCCTGCACTGCAGTGTGGATGGCAGCCACGGGAACTCCTTGGCCATTAAGACCTTGCTGCCAGCTCTCCTGGGTTTCAACCCATCCTGAAGAAGTGGTCTAGCAAAGCACAACAGAGATGCTAAACACTGCATTAGCATCTGCTAGAAAGAACTATTTGTCAAGGCTGATACAGTCTATAAACAGAGCATTTAGCAGTATCCTGTACAATTTATAAAGAATAAGCCCAGTTCTCCATCTGTTTCCTGAAAATTAATTGGAGAGTCCTTCCTCCTAGCTACTCTCCTCCTTTAGAAACAAGTCTTACGATTGTAAGGAAAGCCTTTGCAAAGCTGGAGCAGCAATTAAGACAGGGCATCTGATCTCACCTTGACTTGATCTTTCACAATAGCCAATATTTGGCACTGGTAGAAGGAACTGTGTATTGAGAGCCACCAATGGCCTGGCTCAGAAGAGACAGCAGCTTCTGCTTTCATTTCCTGAAACCAGGGACTCCAAAAGGGCAAAGAAGGTTGATGGACTAATTAAAAATAAAGGTGGGCTGAACATTTACTGGGAAGGAACTGGGAATGCTTTCTCACTTCTGCCCACCCTCAGTGGCATGGCAATGAAGCAGCTTTCTGTACAGCCACAAAATCCAGAATGGCGTGGTACTGAGCATTGCTAGCACCCAACAAAGCTGATCCTCTGGGTTATGTCCTAGAAACTAGTCTCAAGACTATTCTGTCTTCCATGTAGTTTCATATCCCCTGGAAATCCATGCGACCTGATTAAACAGACTCCCAGGATTCTCTCTTAAAAGGATATTTCATAAAATGAAACCAATTTCTACTGGGAGACAGAACCATTGCAAAGAATCAATGGCTCTTTGAACTCTTGGGATATTCTATTTCATGTACATCTGTGTAGACAG
The DNA here is from genome assembly GCA_002631895.1 of Agapornis roseicollis. Lineage (NCBI taxonomy): Eukaryota > Metazoa > Chordata > Aves > Psittaciformes > Psittacidae > Agapornis > Agapornis roseicollis. Next base: position 63,221 of record NDXB01002820.1, read on the forward strand.
CTGTACTATCTCTTTACTATTATTGAAAGCTTCAAGTTTAATTCTTGTCCATGGATAGTAATGATAAGCCTGTTCTGAGGCTCACTGTGTCAATAAGAAATTTTCAATTGATGTTAATGGACTTTGTCCCAGTATTAGGAAAGGGTATTTAGTAGAAAGAGATTGTCCAGTATGCAGCTATCCATCCATCTCTTACCCACTCAATTACTGTAATGACCATCCCTTGAAGATTTCAGCTGTGACACTATTTCTTTCTGCCTTCTGAGACTTGGTTTACATTCAAGAGTTTGAGACTTTCACCTGGCTGCCTTGCTTTCCTCTGGATGTAGTTTTTAAATACACTTTAGCTTACCCTGCAGCCTAGTTTTTCACAGGAGAAAATCTTCTTTTGTTGAATTATTATATCAACCAGATGCTCCTTTCAATATGCTGATGCTCATTCAGTATCTGAATGGAGCTGAGCCAGCTGAATGATTCCAGGAGTGTGTTAGAACTTACAGAACAACTCCGGCTGAGAGATTAATCATTAGATGAGCCCTTACAGTTGGGAGATTAATGGCAGTGCTTCAAAATGAGATTTTTTTTTGCCCATCAAGTTCCTGCTAGTAATGTCAGAAAGTACCATCGCACACCAGCACTATCTACCAGTGAGAATTTCTGTCATGCCAACAAGGCCATTTTAAAATGAAAAATACTGCTGGTGCTATCTCCTGTAGCCAGAGCTTGCCTTTGCACACAGAGTTTGAGGCTGTGTGTAAATATTGCTAAGCCTTTGGTAGCTCTTGGTCACATCTATGCTGTTGCTCTATTTCCAGTTAAGTGTCATGACAAAAATCTGGTTGTGGCTATAGAGAACAACTTCCCCACTTCCTGAAGCCCTGTAAACTCACATGTAAATTACATGTTCTGAAACTCCCTGGTAATTCTGCTGTCAGCTCCTGAGCCAGCTCTCTCCTGTATGATTGAGTAAGCCTGGCAAGCACACCTTGGCTAATGAGTGTGAAGATGGGGCTAGGAGTGTGCTCTCTCTGGACTTCCTCACCCTGTGAATTGGAGGACAATGCAGAGAAGAGTGATTTTGAGAAGAAGTTGTGCTTTTGGAAGTGTGGGAAGTCCTCCATGCAGGAGTCAGCTGGTCTGAACAACTACCCAGGATGGCAGTACTGAGGGAAGGGAGCAGAATTTAAGCTTACATAGCTTTTGTTTTGCTTACCCGGCTGTATAGGTATGCTGGAGGATGGACAGAAAGCTATGTCTTCTGAGTTGCCATCAGTTTGTGGCACATTTGTTGGATTGATTGGATGGTGTTTGATGCGCTTTTGTTTGGTGGTATCTTTGCTTGTCCTTTATTGCACACACCAGCGTTTGGAGTGCTTCCTCAATAGACGAACCACGACAGGGTACCAGAGCCAGCATCACGTTATTGGTCCTACTTCCAAGAGAAGAGGAGCCAACCTTTATCATTTCAACTGGCACTGTACCTTGGAAAATAAGCATAGAAATGTCCACAGGAAAAGCAAAAGCAATTACATATGCAATTATGTATTTGGATTTCATATACACACACAAATTTCTTTTACTTGGCTTAGATATATAAACATACATGTCAGGAAATACCATCTACACTTACAAACTCATGCATACACGCACATTCCATTTTCACTCATACACATACATACATGCAGGCATGTATGTGCTTATAGGTATACACAACCTCCCAATGAATATCATGGTTCTGTCTTGATCTGTTTCAAGCAGAGGCAATGTTTCTAACCTTAAACAGTTGCAGATAGATGGTATCCCCTATTGTGGAACTAATTGTTTCTAATGGTTTTGGTTTAGCTGTGGGGTGGCTCCATTCTAAGATAGATAGCACTAAAAGAAACTAAAACTGCATACTTTTTCCTTTTTTTTTTTTTTGTTTGTTTGTTTGTTTGTTTTAAGCCTGTTTTCTTTCTTTGCCTTTCTGTTAATTTCAGGGCTTCAGAATATATTTGCTATCTCCTGGGCTGCTTTTGTGGGATGCTAGTTCTGCAATTTGTCTAGGTAACAAATTGGTTTACTTTGCAGGTTTGTAGCTTGAACCAGAACTGCTAGTGGGGAACTCAGCTGAATAAAATGGAGACCCTCCAGGCACCACATGAATTTATAGCACAGATTGCCAGTACCACTTAGAAAACACAATGAGATCAAACACTAATCCATCTATGTCTGCAGGATGCTATGGAATCCAGCATGGCCAAAAATGGACATGTCAGCCTTTCTTAAATGTGACTTACATTTCTCATATATTGACAGAACAGAGGGATACAGGCTGGTTCTTTCAAGCCATTATGAGACTTATATATATGCTTGCATATGTTTACTGCATATATGTGTTTCTGTAGTCAAGTTACTGCAGGCATGCTTTTTTCTTAATGCAAATTGCTTTGAAATGTTCTCCGAATACATTTAGTAACACATATTCTTGCACAATGAAGTTTTGTGTGAAAGAGCTATTGGTGACTGTCCCTTGCAAACCGAAAGGCAGTGAATGTGGTGAAAGCTGCACAAATTTCTGTGGTCCCAGTCAGTAGATTTATGATTTAATAAACAGCACAGAAAAAAAAATCATCTAAGAAAACCCCTCCAGCCCTGCCTATCGGCTGAGAGCACCTAATTGCTCCAGAGCTCAACGAGAAGTCACAGTTTAATCAACTCCACCTGGCGTTGTCTCACCAGTGCTGTTTTGTACATCTCTATTGCCCAGGACGTCTGAGGTTGATTTTATTGTTCTGAGTCTTTTTATTGTGCTCAAGATAAATGAGAGATTGAAAATTCTAATTTGCAGTGACCCTGCTTTGTGAAAGGGCCTTGGGACAAGCGAAACCACAAATGAGGTTCATAGTCCTGTGTTCTAAACTGTTTATTGTCACTGCAGGGTCTAGTCTCAATTCTGCAAAGCTTCTTTACCTATATATTTAAACATATGTTTAAGACCGTTTGTTTTATCCAAATGTAACCATGTGTTTAAATCTGTATCTACATGTAAAAGCTTGGCTAAATGAAGTTGTAAAGCAAGATACGGTAACTTGAGTTTTCACAGCAAGTCAGAATGAAGCTGTAGCACAGTTCTAAACAATATGCAAACTGTGACATATATTACAGCTAATGTCATAGGAGGAAGGGAGCATTCCTGGCACAGGGAAAAGATTGACACTGACAGCTAATAGATGAAAAAACTCCTAAATCACATCAAAACCTCCTAAATCACACAAAAATTGAAGCTGTCACCATGCTAAGAGCTCTAGGAAAAAAAAAACCTCAAAACCCAAAACTCTCCATCTGTCTAGCCATTGTCAGAAAATGAGGTAAATGTGTGAAACCAAGGAGGAGTATAAATTCACTCCAATTGCTCCCAGATGCTTCAAGCAGGGAAGAGAAGGAGATTAAATCAGCTGCATTGAGAGAGAGAGAATCCAATGCATCCAGAGCAGAACAAAAGTAAATTGAAGCCCACATTAGTGGTACTGTAAATGGACAGTCTTTTCTCAAGGAGAACTTGATCTGAGTATAAGTAAAATGAGTTCTCTGTTAGATTTGATTTAAGAAGAGAAGGAAAAACCTCCTGGATAAACCACAGGAACAAAACCCCTGATTTAATTTTAACAAACTACAGTGAATGCTGCAGATGGATGAATGACAGGGAGGTCTAAGTAGATAAGAGGTTAGTGTAGATTCCAGAAAAACCCTGCCTTTTCAGCCATTTCACTACACCTAACACAGTGCCTGCTGCTGATTGAGCTATTTGTTTTTCTCTTCTTTGTAAGCTTTGTATTTATGCTGGTTCGAAATCAAGTTCTGCTTATACAGATGCTACATGATCTGAAAAGGTAGAACTATGAGAAATGTGACTGAAGTAATTATTTGCTTCTTCAGCCAAAAGTCTCCCAAAGATGTGTTGGATATCCGGTTGCTTCAGATGTTTACTACACCGGACACAGAACAGACAGCTGCCTATGAGCTTGCCCTGGCAAAAGAGTGGAGTGGGTAACCTCATCTACCCTTTCAGTCCTTGAGCTTTGATGATTCATATTTTGCAAGTGCAACTTTGCTTATAAATAAGAGCAGGTTTAGCAAGTGAAACCGGTTAGCCTTTAAACACAAAATAAACACATGCCTCCTTACAAAAGGAAGAGCTTGAATCCAAACAGCAAACCCTTCTTGCTGTGAAATGTTTTCCAGAGTTTAATTTCACATGTAGGACCAGTAGCACTCCCAGCAGGAAGGCAGAATGAGTCATGTGGGGATGTCGGGAACTGGGATGAGAAAGCATTGCAAAAGTACTCATAACACAAATTGCTTATCATTCTGTTCTTCGTTCTTCTAAAAGAGATGACTTCGGCACTGTAGCCTGTTCCAAGGAAAGAGAAAAACCAGGAGGGTGCTAGACTGAAGGCTAATCGCATCAGCACCATCCTGAAAGGCAGCAAAATTGTTTCTCATTCAGTGCAAGATAAAGGACAAAAGATTATTATATTTAGAAAGTGGGACTGCTTCTTTGTTGCCCTGCTTCTGTGTGGGCTGATTTATTGATGAGAGAGAAAAAACATCACTCTGGTTTGACAGAGTTCCTACCTGTTTTCAGAGTCCTTTGCACTATCCTACATGACAAAGTGCAGAGCAAAGATGTTCACGTATCTTGGCAACAATAGAAACTAAAAAACCACCCTCCATCCAGTTTATCTCCAGTTTGGTGCTGACTTGTCATTCGTAACACTGCCAGTTCAGGTTAGAGAAAAGCAGCCACTGAGGAAGAAGGGGTTTTGTCTGACTCCATCACAGGGCAAAAGCACACAATCCTCAAAACAGCTTACACTGGCTGCTGTTTCACTGTGGCTTTTATTCCTGAAACCTACTTGCCCAAGTGAGTTCGCCTACCTTGTGGAGCAAAAAAGCCTGAAACTCTTCCTACCGCATTTCTCTGGATTGGATGGTTGAAATGGTGTCTGTGAGCAATGGCAGAATAGTTGGAGAGGGAGTAGGCACAAGGATCAGTTCCAGCTGCTTATATTTAGATTTTTGGTGTTCCTAAGGATTGATGTCTTTTTTCTTTTTCCCCCACTTTTTCTTTTTTTCTTTTTTTTTTTTTTTTTTTTTTTGTGTTTTTAA
>NDXB01002820.1:68503-86383 GCA_002631895.1 Agapornis roseicollis
TTTGTGTGTGTGTGTGTTAAAAGAAATGCAGATTCACAAATCATGAAGCCCACCAATCCTCTCCAGTGTTACCTCAGTGCAGATCCTGGTAAACACATAGCATAGTATGAGATTAACTTCTTCAGGGAAAGGGAGAGTGATTTTCTTACTGATGTGGTAGGTAATTCATCTTGTTGTGAATCAATGAAATTAGGGCAAAGACAATCTATACCAGCATAGTTTACCCTCCTCCTTCAGTAATGTGTATTCCTCACCTGATTTTGCTGCTCATCATGAAGCAATTACTTCAGACCAGAATCTTCTCTGATTCAGAGTAAACAGTATCCTGCCAAGCTGTGGGAAACATGGAGCTGTCTCATCGTGTTGGAGGTCAGTCAGTTCACTTCATCTATACAAGCACAGCCCAGTGTTTTGTTCCTCAGGCAGAGAGCAGAGTCAACCACAGGATCAGTGCAAAAGCCCAAGGGGACCTTTCTTTCCCTCCTCACCCCTGCAGCAGTCATCCATCCCAGGGCAAAGTGAGGGAGAAATGCTTCACGCATGATCCAATGATATTTAAAGCCAGCCCATGCTGGGATAAGTGGCTGCACTTCCTGGGGACCTGAGAACAGAGGCCAACAGCAAACGTACATGTTCAAACAAATGTGTTCAAATAGACATTGTTTTGGCTCTGAAATGTACAAACACACAACACTTTCACGACATTTGGGCTTTTTCATTTAATTTGGGTATCTATCTCCAAAACAGGTGCCATGAACTTTTTTCCTCAATGTTTTCCCCACTGTGCATGGGGGAAGTAGCCCAAAGGCATTTCCTTTTCCTTGTGCCTGTCCACAGCAAGTCCCTGAGGAATTGAGAGAAACAAGGGTCCTCCGGCTGGTGGGCTTGGGGCTGAGCGAGTCACCTGCTTGGGAAATGTCTGTCACACATGGGGATCTTCTGCTTTCCCAGGAGGTCAGAGAAAAGGAAGAGCAGGTCCCTGGTATGGTGCTCCATAACAACCCAGGGCATCCGGAGATGGAGGAATAAAGGGATATGGATATGCATATGGGATATGGAGAGCAGAATAGAAAGACAGTACTGGAAAATGGGTCCATATTTATAGACATACCCCACATCACAAAGATCTCATAACTTCATTCAGCAGTGAGTGACATCCATATCTTAGATTTAGCTCTGTTTATTGCACTTTTAGTGTTGGATTTGGTTTATTTAAGTTCTATCATACATATGTAAGCCAGTCACACTAAGCTCCCTTTATAGTTAATGAACAGGAAGAGGAACTTCCAAGCCGTTGTTCACCAGATCTGTTGTAAATGATTTCTACAGGCTGAGACAAATTGAACTTTCAGTGTCTTTCAGCTATGGTGATTACTTTCTAATCCTCACAAGCTAAAATGTTTCATAGACCTGTAGTGAATGCCCAATAAATGCAATCTCCTAGAAAGTATCCCAGTAAAGAGAAGATAATTTTTACTTTATTAGACAGCTTCTTTCACCAAGCAACATTTTTTAGATAATCCATTGAACACAGTATCTTGCATCAAAAATTAGCACTGAAGGAGTCTGCTGGCAGGGTCATGTGTCTGTAAGTGAGATCCATATTTCAATATCCTGCCTATGCACACTGCTGTCCCTGCCCAGAAGCAGTGCATGGGCAGTGAACTCCGTTTACCAAAGTGGTTGAATGTGCTTATCCATTAAACTGCCACCCCTTCCACCTCAAAATCTGACTTGCCACATATCATATCATATCATATCATATCATTCAGGAAGCCCAGGTGGCATTGCAGCCCATCTCATCTGGTTGGCACACAGGGTCACAGGATGGTGAAGAGCTCCTGATGTTCCTCATGGATCATGTGCACCCTAGGAGGGCTCCTTTGAAGAGGGTGCAGTCAGGACAACAGTGCAGTGCCTTGACAACCTGCCTTACCTACCCCAGCTGTCAGAAAATCAGAGGATCCCCTGACCTGCATGGCACATCATGGAATGGGAGAGACACCACTGCTCTGCATTGTAAATCCATTAAACAACGGTGGATAAGGAGGGAGCCAGGTGGGACCTTCATGCTAAAACACACATGACTTGGCAGGTCTGAGGACTGCAGCTGATGGTTTCAGGGAGGAGTCATGTTTAACATATCTAAGCTGGAAGGACAGGTTAGTCATGCATAGGGCCGAAAGCAAGGAAGAAGCAAAGATGAAAGCTGGGGAATCCCAAAGAGAGGAGAGGTGCAAGTACACACACCCCAATAAAGAAAAGCCTGAACTTCACTTTGGGAAGAGCACCTTGTGCTGGTGTAAGAAATACACAAAGAACTGAACATCCATTGGTGCTGTATTTACCTTTTGTCCCATTTTAATAGTGCACATGGTTTTAGTTGCTTAACTGGGGGAGTGGCTGCTCATATCTGATATAGCACAATGCTAGGGTGAGCATGGCTGCGGCAAACAGCCTTCCCTCTCTTATCCTCAATGCTTTTGTCCTTGTGCATATGTGTCCAAGGCACGTCCCACAGATTTTTGTCCTGGGAGGTTAGAAGTGCCGACTCACAAACTGAGCAGATGGCACATGGGCCCATAAGGCATGCAACTGATCTGCTGAATGATGTTTAATAGTAAATATTATTAACTTTCCTACTGGATGGGCCACAGATCCATGGAAAGCTTGGAGGCTATTGGTGATATGCTAATTAAAACATTTGGAAACCACTCCTCTAGGAGTCCTTTCCAAGCAGTTGTGGGAGAAGTTGTCTGTTCTCTGTGAGAGAGAACAAGCAGGACTGTCATCACCCGAGTGATCTGAAAAGGAAATGAGTTCAACTAAGCAGAGCTCTGGCTCTTAACTCACACCTAGCCATGTAAATTAATCTTAACTTCCATTACAGACATGCAAATAAGGGGAAGGGTACACTGTCACCTGTGGTACTTTTCTGGATCCTTTCTTTTACACAGCACTGCACACAAGACTGTCTGAGATCATGAAACTGCTGACTTTGCCTTAGAGTAACTGCCTGAGAGAGCATAGTAAGTACTAAGGAGCTCATCTACAGCAATATGTCATTTAGGAAAAACTTATTTGTTAGTCTCTATTGCTACATCATAGCACAGTTTTGTTTTCTACACACTAGATAGACAAACAAACCAAGAAGACATTGAGGGTTTGGGCCTGTCTCTGTAGTGAAGACCTGTCGTAGCAGAAACACTGCTCCAGTCACAGAGGATCAGGAAAGCCAACTACAGGCTCCCTGAATTTCTGTATGGAGCAATTGCAGTTACACAACTCATAATTGAGTTTACTGCATTTAACTCTTTGTTCTTTATTACAGTCTTGGCTAATGCAGTCTTACCTTAGAATAAAACCCCGCTTCTGGTAACACTGGGGTGTTAACATAATTATTCATTGTCTGTGTGTTGTGCTTGTGCCAGTGCTAAAGAGCAGATGTTAATAGTGAAATCCAAAGAGTTTATTATGAGTAAAAATAATTAGCTTCCTGTTCTGTAGGAACAAGTCTGTTGTCCACCAGTCTAATTAGAACATCAGTCAGTCTTGTGTCATGTCCTAACCAGATCTCTGAAATGTTATTTTTCAAGGTTCGAAGGCCTGACAATAAGGCAACTCGTCTGGATATCACATGAAAAGCCTGACTGCATTCATTTATGCTTGTACCACCTTATTACCATAGAATCATAGAATAGTTAGGGTTGGAAGGGTCATTATACAGCTAAGATGCTGCTGTAATTATTTTTGTCCTTGTTACTATTCTATGCTATAATCGTAGCAACATTCTATTTCTGTAAGGTCCACAAGTTCCTGTGTGTGTAGACAGAAAAAAGAATAAATCTAAAATCCAAGGAAACTTGAAGCTGAAGTCAAAAGCAACAAAAGCAGATAGAGTCCACTTCAGAAAAGATATGAATCAACTGTAGAGACATCAAGTAGACCAAAGAGAATGACCAAACATCTGAGAAGAGACATGCTAACTATTTTCTAGCACATGAAAGACTGCTGCAAATAATGAAGGAATTAATCTTTCCTCTAGCATTCATGTTAGATAGGGCAAGATTTAACATGCAGCAGCAAAGATTTAGTTGAAACATGAAGAAAAAACTTTCTAATTGCAAGGACAGTGAAGGAGGGGAATAGACTTTCTAGGAAGACTGTAGATAAAGTTTTCTCTGAGCAAGTTAGACATCTGCCATCATTGTGGATCCTGCTGTGTGATAAGATTAGATGACCCTAGAAGGTTCCTTCTGCTTCATGACTGTATGGGATAGCTGGGCAGGCTGTCAAGGCAGTGAAATAGATATATTCTGTGATGATGGGTGAGGGTCAGAAGAGCAGTAGAGTTGTCTAAGGTCACTGGGTCAGGAGCTGGCAGAAGGTTGTAGTTATGATATGTCAGGAGAGGTTAAGTGACAGCAAAAGCCCAGAGAAGCTTCTATAGGACCTGATTTGGGGCTTGGGGGAGTGCTTCTAAAATGCAGTTTTAAAGAATCTGTGCTGTAAAAGAATTTAAGTCCACAGGCAAAGTTTGAAGAGCAGGCCTTTATCTGACCATGGTACAAACCCACAAAAGGAAGCTAGGCATTGCCAGAGGTGGTCAACATCCAATTCCTTCACTACAAGGCTGCTGAAAGCCAGTCACCCCAGCTTTATCTGGAAAGCACAGTGGTTAATGAATAATGGTGACTTATTTTTCTAAACAGCTTCCTGCTCACTCTGAAATTTTTATAGCTGGCAAATAAAAAGCCTAAAATACCCAAGATAGGGTCTGTCACTGCAAAACATGCCATACAAAATATGGAGTAGGGGAGGCAGTCAGGCACCCGAATATTTTGACATGTAGTTCTCTCTCCAGAGAGCTGCCAGCTCCTGATCTGAAACGTTACCAAATCTTTTACTACATCTGCTCAGAAAGGCAGGCCAAAGGAGCAGGGATAAGTTCATACAAATCTCTCCCCAGATCTGTGTTGTGCAATGCTGGTTTCTGTTCCTCTGCTTGCAATAATAAACTGCAACTGCTGCTTCAGGGATTCTACAAAGGGTGCAGTTTATGTAATATCCATTTAGAATGACAAAGCTTTCTTTTCTCGGCCTTTCATGTAGTAGTCCACCCACATGCAGGCGGTGCACACAAGTGACGTGTCACCCAGGGGCTGAGACTTGCTGCAGAAATTGATAGTAAGCTGTTGTTATTCTAATTATGTGGCTGCCTTCCTTAATTAAAGCTATGCCACAGGTCATTTACCCCGGTGCAGAGTCCACGGACATTAATCCTGGCAGTGTTTTGGAATCAGAAAGTTCCCATTAGCATAGGATTGGCTGTGAGGGAAGTATAATCATCTGAAACCCTTTACAAAGGAATGTAAATCAACATCCATGCCTCCCATGTAGTATTGACATAGTGATATTATTTTACTGGCTAGAAATGAAAATGAGCACGAAGTAATGACATTCATATTTGCAGCTCAGGGGGATTTGTGTGTGTGTGTGTCTGTCCATAGCCAGAAACTCCAATTACCATCTCTGATGTCTCACCAGCTCTTGAAGCTTGTGCTCCTCCCCATGCAAAGTACTGCAATCTGTTTACTCTGAAGTTATGACTGAGAATAAAAAATAGACTTTATAATGCTTTATTAATCTTGGTGTGCTTCACTCAGAAGCATGGAGCCCCATATTAGGAATGGATTTGAGCTTGGGAATGGCTTCTGAAAACCCCTTCTAATAACAGAAATAGATCTCCAACTTCTCTAACCAAGCCATGCTCGACCTTTGTTCACAAACCATGGCTCCAGATACATATTTGTGTTTGTAAAGATTGAAACAGGCCTCAAGAAGAGAAAAAAATGCCTGTTTTTTATCAAGTACCCCAGTGCTGATTCCACACATCATCCACAACATCACCTGCAGGTAATCAAAAACATCTCTCCAAGGAGACAAACTGACAGTGACCACCCATGCTAGAGCTGAAGAAAGGGACACCACACCCAGGAACAGAAACCAGATGTTGTGACCACTGGTCCCCTGTTCCATCTATCCCATGCCATTGCTTTTGCATTATGTGATTATAGAAGCATGGAATTATTAGATGAAGTTTTACAATAGGAATTGTTCTTCTAAATAGTCAAGTTCTTCCTTACTTGTAATAAGTACTTCCCTGGCATAGTTCCCATGCTTTTCAAAAGCCAGGCAATGGTCATGGCTAACAGCCAGCCATGGCCAACAGTACCATGGGTATAATTTTGGAAATTGATTTTCAGAACAAAGACTTATGCTGCTGATGGTAAAATACAGTCAGGACATTGAGCTGTGATATAAATGAATATAATATTTCACTGGCATGTATTAAGAGGCTGTATTAATTTACATGGATTTAGTCAGAATAGTTCTTGAAGTGGAAAAGTCAGGGAGTGGAAGGATAAGTCCTGTTTCCCTCAGAATAAAAAACCTGGTTCTTTAAGGTGACCCTTCTGGCAGTACTTACTGGAAGAAGGAAAAAGACCCAAACAACCCCAGAGTAGGAAACTCTACATTAAAAAAAAGCAAGGGTAGCTATTGATTGTAAGGGTTGCATTTAGATTAGGATGAAATAGTTTGAAGTAAAGCAATTTCATGTCTATTTAATTTTTATTATGATATTGATAGGTTTCCCAGTAGCACAGTATCCAAGTAGTTCACAGCACAGAGGTGTTATTACCAACATCATGATTTTACAGATGAGTAAGTGAAAGCCCAAATTCTCAAAGCTATTAAGGTACACAGATAAGGTATCTTGACAAAAAGACTTGCACTATAGTGGGTCAGGAAATCAAATTCAGGTTTCTCACTCCCTCAGCAGCACTCAGATGACTGGTCCAAGGGCTGTTTTCAGTGGGATGACTTTGCTTTTGTTACAATATGAACTAATTTTAACCAAGACCATATGGTGTTACTGAGTCCTATCCTGTATGGATTTAAGAACCGTTCGATCTGAGGAAAGTAACACGCATTCTTCTGAACATTCCAAGTGATCTCATGTGTGTGCATTTGTTAACAACTCACAACTGATTTCTTTTCCTGAGTATAACTCTGCTTTTAGCAGTCATCACAGCATAGTAATTCAAAACCAGCACACTGGCATCAGAATTATTCAATTTTCAGGGTGAGAGGACAATGAAGGTTGTGGACACTTGCAGAGAGCATCTGAATGACATGATAGAAGGCCTGGAGCTGACAAAGAGTCTCCTTACTCAGCCAAGAGTTGGATGTATTTTGCATCCCATGGTTCCAGGACAGTCAATCAGTTTTCTGGTTTTTGCTGGGGAAAAAAAAAGTTGGGACACCAGTTAACAAACAATGAAGACCAGGTCACAGAGCAGTTTTGGGAAGCAAACATTCAAACACTCCCCACTGCTGTCTATAATTGAACTTCTGTTCCTGATTGGACATCAAAAAACTTGTAAGACAAAAAGTTTTGTCTGAATGATGAGAAATCACACTGACTTTAGTAGCATGCTAAGGTGACTGCGGTGTTGGTAGGCAGCAGTTGCTGGTTTCAGTCTATGGAGTCAGCAAATGTTGCAAAGTTGTGGCAGCAGGACCTTCAGCAAAAGGGAGCACCTAAGTCAAACAGACATGTACAAGTCCATAGGATAATATGTGATTCGTCAGATGGGGCTGAGAGGTGGCCAGTGCCACTGCAAGTTCATTTCTTATTACCGTTCAGAGGTTATGGTAATCAGGGGATTCTCCTGGTGATTGTAAAAAGGCAAGTGGCACAAATACGTTCTTGAAGGAAGTCAAGAAGGAACATCTAGGGAGTTACCAGTCAGTTGGTCTCACCTTTCAGTCCCTGAAAAGGTTATGGAGAACATTTCCAGGCACACACAAGGACAAGGTGATTTGGAACAGCCAGCATAGATTTACCAAGGGCAGATCATGTTTCACCCACCCAGTTTTCCTCTATGATGAGCTGATTGGCTCAGGGGACAATGGCAGGACAATGGATGTTGACTTTAGAAAGACTTTTGACACAGTATCCTATAGCATCCTTACAATAAGGACAATAAGATGGGCTAAAATTTGGCTGGATGTTTGGGTTCAAAGGCTTGTGAAGTCATCCAAACTCCAGCTGGCAGCCAAGTCATGGAACAGCAGTGCCTCTCTGGGCTAGACAGAAGTATTTAATTTCTTTATCACTGACCTGAATGATAGGATGAGGTGCACTCTCGGCAGATTCATCGGAGAAGAATGGCATTGGTTTATTGGACAGCAGGTTGATTATGAACCAACAATGTGCCCTTTTTGCAAAGACAGCCAGCTACATACTGGGGCTGTCAACAGAAGTGTAGTTACCAGGTCAGCGGCAGTGGTCACTGACCTCTGTTCAGAGCCTGGTGAAACCACATCTAGAGTATTGTCTCCAGTTTTGAGAATGGGTCCAGAAGAAGGCAAACAGGATTATCAGGAGGCTGGAGCACACGGCATATGACAGAAAGCTGAGATTTGTTGTGGTGAAATGACTGTTATGGTTGGCTACAGCTACCTGAGAGCAAGGTATAGAGAAGACCTAGAGCTGCACATAACCAGGAAAAGGACACGCTTTGACATGTTATGTTCTGATTATATGCCAGGGAAAAGAAAGTAATTCTGAGGGTGGTAAAATATTGTCACAGTTGTCCCATGTGGTATCTTCTGTTTGGAAACACTCAAAACTAGACTGGACACAGTTCTGAGAAAGCTGATGTAGCTGATGCTGCCTTCAAGCTGATGTAGCTGATGCTGCTTTGAGCAGTGGCTTGGACTAGATGAGCTAGTGAAGTCACTTTCAACCTAAATTATCCCATGACTGTGCAATTCCAGGTGAGCCATGAAATTACTTACACTGGGCTTTTGAGAAGATAGCAAGTCATAACCTGAAAATTTAGGAAGACAGAAAATCCTTTTCTACTATTACTGCTGTGTTTCAGCCACAGTATTAGGAGTAAGCTCTTCCTCCCCTCTCGAATTGCCTTCTCAGCTGTAATACGTGAAAGAAACAATGACTGTGCAGAAATCAGAGATAACCGAGTTTTACTTTATTTACATTAAAGCTCCTGCCAAAAAAGCAGATGTTCATTTTAGTGTGCTTTATTAGACATGCTGTCTATGCTCTTGTCAATTTGCATCACTTGTCATTACCTCCAGGGAGGGTCCTCAGGACACATCCAGCTTTTTATGAAATGCTGGTACAGTCCCTAATATATCCTCAAATGGGCCCTCTAGTCATGGTAGAAACACATATACAAAGGAAATCCTAAAACCCACAGTGCACATAAAGGACTTTTCCTCTCCCAGGTAATTTCAGACAGACAGCTATGTCATTCCCTTGCCCTCCATTTGCATCTGAGAGGAAGCCCTTGAGATGTGGGATACAAGAGCAGAAGGGACAAATATGTCTTTACCAGCAAGCTGCTAGGGTGTGGGAGGTGATTCCACACCTTCCCCATGGACAGCTGGAGCATGATGTGGCCATGGAGCTCTTGCAGTCACTCCCCAGCTCTTGCATCAGGATCCCTGTGCAAGTAAAGCATTTGCAGCCAGTTGCTGTTTTCATACCAGCACCACGGTCCTTGCTTTCATATTGCTCAGACCACAGAGGAAAAAAAGGCAGCTGTTTTCCTAAGCCAGGGGTATCCATATGTACAGGGCTGTTTCAGAGGCAGTGTGGTGTGTCACAGGGAAGGATGTCCCCTCTGGGACATCAGGCTCAAGGCTGGTCAGAAGTTAGATGAAGCTTCTTTTAACTTTTCTGACAGTAACAAGGAGCACAGCTGGTGGGGGTGGCTGCTCCTGGAACCTCTGTGGGGCATGAGAAGCCATCTGGAAAGGGCCTGCCTCTCCTTCCATGTGCAAACACAGCCCTCATCACTGCAGCCTTGTCTGAAATGGGCCACCTGGTTCTACAGCCTTGGCAAAGCCACCGGTAACAGGCCATTCTGCAGGTCTGGCCATCAGCTCTCCTTAGCAGCTGCCTGGTTTGCCTGTGCCCCACAATGATTGCAGAAGAAAATGCCCAGGACCAAGAGGGAAAGCATCCAAACCCAAGCTGACACAGCTCATTTAAGCTTGGCAAGACAACTGTTAGGGATCATCCTTTCTGGATTCAAAGCCAGTGAAAGGGTGCAACTGGCTAAAGGACTCTCTGCTGCCTGTTTTTCTTTAGAAAAGCCTTGTTTGTTGTGCCACCATTCTTGGTGTTTGAGGAAAGGGCCTTTGAGGGCCTTTGAGGGAAGAAAAGCAGAGCTACAGGAATTTGACTCTGGTCTGGAGAAGAGAGGGAAAGCAGGCCACAGTCTATTTTGTTTTGTTTTGTTTTTCCTTAAAACACATAAGGCAGAGAAAACAATGTACATTGTTATACAGCAAGGATGTGCAGCCATCAACTCCCATACATGCTCATGGGGTGTCCATCCAGCTCGTGACTGCTAGGGTCAGCCTGGACCTGTCCACCTTTAACTTGCTGAAACATGGAGCAAAACCAATTAGAACATTGCAGTTGATCTTTGTGCAAGGTATCCACAGAGTATTCAATGGGAATAGTGAATAGTGAATTCAATGGGTACGCTGTATAACTTTGGGAAGCTGGGCCTGGGGTTGTCCCCAGGATGATGTAGCTCTGATTTCTTCCTCCAAGCTCTGTCTGACTTGTATGTATTGATTACT
This sequence comes from Agapornis roseicollis, assembly GCA_002631895.1. NCBI lineage: Eukaryota > Metazoa > Chordata > Aves > Psittaciformes > Psittacidae > Agapornis > Agapornis roseicollis. The sequence goes on from NDXB01002820.1 coordinate 79,193, forward strand.
GGTGTGTGTCATATATCAAGTCATCCAGCAACAAAAACTACTCATTCCTCAGGCTTCTTCTAGCTCTGGCTATCAACAATAGAAATATCTTCTTCAAATGTATGTAAAGTAAACCCATTTTTTTACAAAGGAACGTCAAATCCTCTTCCCTCTTGCTTGAAAAACTGAGTCCTTTGTTTAAAAAGGCACCAGTGATGACATAAACTGCAAGAGCAAGCCTGTTCTCCAAAGTGGCAAAGCTCTGTACCGACTGCTCCAAAACATACACACAGGGAAATGAAGACAGAAATTCACTTCTGGCCTGGGAAAGATGGAGGAGGGAAGTGGCTCCACCAGGCAGAGCAAACAGAGTGGCCACACGCAAACTGGTAAATCTGTAAGACTCCCAGTTCCTGAAGCTGGAGTTACACATGGTGACCACAGTGAGATGGAGGGCACCCCTGCAGTCACTCCTCTCACCACAGCCTCCTCTGGAAAGGAGAGGTGGGTCCCTTGGCTGAACGATATGGGGGTCAGGACACTGGTATGCCTACCTACATAGCCTCAAGTACCCCCCACACCAGCCACTGCAGTGCTTAGATTAGGACTGGGAGGGCTCTTGGGATGATGTGCAGTCATAAAATGAAGGAGCTGAACAGATCCCGTTTCTGTTTGACAGGATTTGAAATGTTTCCTTTTTACCAGTTTATTTTTGTATCTTCCCTAAGACTTATTAAATTAGCTTAAAAATATAACTGCTGGTCATCAAATACCCACATTTCTGTGTTAGAAAACCAGTCATAATTTTCAGAAAGTTCAAATAGACATGATGTAGAGATCTACCTGTCTAAAGCCATTTGCTGGAAATATTGCTCATAGCATGGCAAACAGCAAACACTGAATTATTTTAGAATTGAAAATTTTGGCTGGCATGTTTCATCTCAAAAAGAGAAAGGAAAAAAACCCTGTTGAGAACATTTTAATACTGAATCATTTGAACATCTGGAGGCAAAAATGTCATTTCAAAAATGAAAGTGACCCATCCCTGGCAGTGTTCAAGGCCAAGTTGGATGGGGCCTTGAGCAACCTGGCCTAGTGGAAGGTGCCCCTGGGGGCTTGGAACTGGATGATCTTTAAGGTCTCTTCCAACTCAAACCATTCTGTGATTCTGTGAAAATAAGATAGGATGGGGAAAAAAAAAAAAAAAAAACCCAAAAAAACAAAAAAAAAAAAAAAAAAATGAGAAAATGAGAAAATAAGAAAGGATGGGGAAAAAAAAAAAAAAAAAACCCAAAAAAACAAAAAAAAAAAAAAAAAAATGAGAAAATGAGAAAATAAGAAAGGATGGGGAAAAAAAAAAAAAAAAAACCCAAAAAAACAAAAAAAAAAAAAAAAAAACCAAAAAAAAACCCACCAAACCAACAACAACAAAAAAAAAAACCCAAAAAACAAAACCAGCCAAACAAAAAAAAACCCCAGCAAAAGAAAAAACCACTTCCTACCAAATCCAAATTCTGTAAATCACGGAATCATAGAATACTCCTGTGAATGACGAAATACTCCTTGAAATTGGTGCCATTTGGACGTGTTTGGGCACTTGGCAGTGCTTTATCAATTCCCCCCCTTCACAAACACCAGTGATGCACGCACTCGTGTTTCGCAGACCTCTGTGTGCCCCTCGAATTCACAGCCTCTTGGCTTTCGTGGCTGAACTTGAGGGGGGGGGGAAGCTGTGTGCGCATCCACCATTGGGTCGTAGGGAGCAGAGGGCCCGGGCGGGCTCCGCGTCGCCGAGCTGACGGTGCCGCTCAGCGGTGCAGCGCCTGCACTGCAGGCTCTGCGGGGGGACGCCGGTAGCTCCGGACAAAGGGAACGGGAACATTCGGCCGGTGGGGAAATGACGGTGTTATCTCCGCACAGGGGTTTCAGCACGGCCAGGCGCAAGGGATGCATCCGAGCACAGTGCCAAGCGCTGGTCGGGGCAGCGATGGGTTTCATTTGGTACAACCGGGGTTCAGCATGAGCCCAAGCTGAGGCTGTAGCATCTGAACATCCGGGACTGAAAGGGCTCATGTGAGACTCCGTCAACCAAAACCAGTTAACCAAAACAGTCAACCAAAAAATACCCTATAGAGCAGTGAGTACCTTGTGTTACAGAGAATCCCAGCTGGCTAAGAGCTGGGTGAAACTAAATGAAAATTACTCTCCTTTATTTTTATCTTGCCAGATGATACAAGGATTCGGAATGAGGATGTTTATAAGAAGCTTAGTTTTGTAAACTGAGGACTAGCAGATCCTTGTGTTTTGCTGCAGCTGTTATTTGTAGCCAAAAGAAAACACTGCACACTTAGAATTTGCTTAGTAAGACAGACAGAATCATAGAATCCTAGAATGGTTTGGTTTGGAAGGGACCTTAAAAATAATCTAGTTCCAACCCCCCTGTCATGGCCAGGGATGCCTTGCACTAGACCTGGTTGGTCAAAGCCCTATCCAGCCTGGCACTGAACACCTCCAAGGATGGGGAATTTTCATCCAACCTTGGCGTGAACACTTCCAGTGGATATTTAAGGAGGCATTTCAATAAAAGACAAGAGAGGCTGGAGACAGGAGGGTGCAGCTAGCTCAATGCTCCATTCCCAGCTTGCCTAGAGGGCCGGGACACACGAATCCCCCTCTCCAGCCCCCTGTGTCCCTTACCTGTCTCTACTGTGTCCCCTCTGCCATTCCTTACGTGCTGGAGCACTGCCTAGCAGAGAGGGACATCCATCTAGGTGCTGCCAATGTTCAGATGATAATAGGAATAATGCTAACAGATGGCAGGTCTGAAGGGGAGCCTCTGCCACTGATGAAGGCTGCAGGACAAACATCCCTGATCTGGCAGCTGGAACAACGGTAGCGCAAATGAAACATGAACAATTTCCTCCCTGCCAGCAAAGAAAATAGCTGCAGGGAGAACCTAGGGAGAATAATTGTCAGCCTCCGCTAGGTATCATGGGAACAGAGGACATTCAGTAATCTCGGAGTAAACAATAGCTTCTTATTTTTAATACAGAATAAAACCTCAAGAACCTAAGAGCAGGCACTGTACAATTGCTGAATTAGCTGCTCCAGCACCCACCCCCTTCTGACCTTTCACTGAAAATCACTGAAGTGAGCCATGCAGGAGTTTTACTGCAACCAAAAGGGGCTCATAACAGAGGGAAAATCTCTTGTCATGGAACGATGCAGATAGGACAAATGCTTCACATTCTTCCTGCTGCTGTCTTTGCAGAAGATGCTGATCATTAGAGCAGTGAAATTCCTCCCAGCTTCAGCCCCTCTCTTGGGACTCAGACAGGTCTCTCTTTCTGTCTTCAGATGCTTTTTTTTTCTTTTAGACACAGTTAAAATACGCTGCAGCCTTATAATATGTGCCACAAGCCTGCCAGTGTGCTCCCAAAAACTTTTGGTAGCAGCAAGCAGGGTATTCACAATCATATACATGGGTTACCTCTGCTGATATCCAGAGCTAGACAAATACAGAAGCCCTGCAAACCTCAATGAAGTAAAAATCCTGTAAATATTTGCTGGCAATTCATAATAATATACCCATGACTGGTGCAATTTAATTCAGTGGCACTATTCCTTGCAGAAGGAATTGTGTTAGACTAGCAGAATAGCTGTATTCAGTCTTTTCAGCAGCTAGTTATGGATACAAAGGGAATAATGAAAGAACAGGGTAGATATACCTCCATGATGTGTTTTCCCAGTTTCTAGTAATGTCTCATGCTACTGGCACAGAAACTGGCTTTTTGGCTCCTAATATAGGGAATGTCATTTTACCTCTTAGGAATGCAGCAGATACTCTTGTCATCCCAGCAGATACCAGGGCTCCCTCCAAGCAGGGGTCTCAAACTCAGCTATGACCATCTTATGCCATGAGCTCTACTTATACTTGCAGATTAGCCTGTTTAGGAGGTTTCTCAGAAATATAGTGTTTGCATATGGATGGTACAGCAAATATATAGCTACCAGCTTTCCTGTCTGCAGTAACCCACTGAGCAACACTGGCTCTGGTATAAGACAACTGATGAGTACAAAAGGCCATGAGTACACATGCTGCAATGAACACAGCTGCTGTTCAAAACCAAATCAGCAAACAAACAAAAAACCCCAACAAGATATTTCTATATCCAGGGCTTGGAGAACAATCACTTTTCATACCCCACAGCTTGTTGCAGGCACAGAAAGAGATTTGCTAATGGAAGGCCTGCTTAGCCCTTATCAGCCTTTTTCTTTTCCTTTCTCTTCCTTGATCCTCACTCCCCATCACCTCTGCCAGTAAAACCCTGCTCTCATTTCTTCTGACAAGGACGCAGCAGAAATAGGAAGCATGTTTTCCTCTGCTAGATTACTCACACCCAGGAACCCCACTCCAAAATGAATTCTTCAGCCAGTATCTCTCATCCAGCCTCAGCAGTGGAAAAAGCCCCGGAGGGAGACATGAAACACAGGTGATCCTTCTAAACACCTTTTCCCCCTCAACCTGATTCAGGGGGGAGCAAAAATATCTGCACATTCCTACAATGGAAAATAATAACTAGAAAGCCTCTGGCACTTCTCAGAGAAAGACAGAATATATTCTGCTAGGAAGGTTGGTTGAACACTGCTGCAGCTTCATAACCCTTCATTTCTGTACACAGGGCCTTGAAACTGTTAAGATCTTAGGAGAGAGCAGAGAGGTGGGCAGCAGGGGGGGTCTGGCTTGTGATGTCAGCAGCAGCCAGACTGCCCAGGACTTTGGCACATCTCCTCCCTGTGATGGGGAGGATTTGGTTTCCATAGCAGCAACGGTGTGATTTCCACCCCCATCCTCCCCAACCCCCCTTTCCTCCCCAGAACTTGTATTCCACAATTGCATGGGAGTTCTATTTCACCCCAAGGCTTTCATTTTCTTGCTGCATGGTTTTGCCGTGCTCCAGCAGGTCTGCCTCTGGGGATGCCGTGCAAGCATCGCTGTGCCGCCCCTCTCCCTCTTAATACCGGTCCACAAAAGACACAGTGTTCCCTGTCCCCAACTGACTCGTCTTCGCCGAGGTCCCCCTTTTCCTCGCTTGTCTCCAGCAATCAGCTCACGCATGCCTGGCTTTCCATAACAGAGCAGAACTGTGTGCAAGTGCCAGGCGCCTGCACAAAGCCGGAGCACTGCCCGCAGAGGAAATGTCAATACAGGAACACCAGGCTATTTACAAACCCCCTCTTCATCCTGTGATGGAGATGCACGAAGCTGTGAAAGCAGTCATACCTGCATATAATACCTTTTGATATTCCCCACATGAAATGTAGAGAGCCTCTTGTTTCTCTTGTTGCAGAGAAGGACTTCTTTTTTTTTTGTCTCTTTCCTAGCACAAGAAAGAGAAAAACATGCTCAGAAATAGGGTGCTGTAACTGCAAACCACACCAACTATTCTGGGGACTCGTAGGAGGATCTGGAAAGCAAAGCAAATTCGTTTTTGCAGCTGATCTGTCTTCAAAACAAGTGCTCCTTTAGTTTTACACGTTTGACATTTGTCTCTTCAGAACCAATGAACCAAACTCTGTTCTTATTAATAGCATAAAATGTTTTCTCCTTCAGCTCATAGTCCACACAGAGAAGAGGCTGGTTTCCCCAAGATACAGGTGCATGGGATGTTGTGTGTGTGTGGTGATGCTACCTGTGCTCTGGGAGACTCCAACCCACATATCTGGGGGACATGCACCCCCAGGAGTCCTGCTGGCAGGCAGGATGGGGAAGTTGGGGCTTAGTGCCAGGTAGACACAGTCCCCAGGTTTTACATCACGGCTGGCACTAGTCCTAACAACACAGAGGCTGCCAGGCTGAGCAAAGGAGTATGCTTTTCAGTGTGGGCTAACCATGTAGAGAGCAAGGGATACAGAGCCCAGCACAGCATGGTGCCTTGGCTTCTCATGGACATCTCAGCCTATCCAACAAGCAAGTGCATGGTTGGGCATCCACCCATGCTCCAATGCTGGTCAAGACTATTTCTGCTGCCCCTACCAGTTTGTTCTGGCACTTTGGGCAAGGTAACTTCTCTCTCTTCACCTAGGAAAAAAAAGAGTTCACTTATTGGCATAAAGATGCTTTTTTCGCCACTCAGATGTGTTATTTATAGTCATTAATTTCTAAGCACCTTGAGAGAAGTGGTTTTATCATTAGTTTTAGTAATAACATTGGACTGATTGTGGAAGATCCCCAAAGGCTGCACTGAGGAATCAAGGCCTCCTCATGGCAAGAGATAATGAGATAAATTTGACCACAAAAATCTCATTAATTTCCATATGTCACTGGCTTCTCCAGTTGCCTTGGAAGAGCCTTTTGCTGAAACGCAACACCTGTTCTGCCTCAGAAAGATGGTAGTAAACATCACATCTTAATTAAACCTCTGTGTACAGTTGTGGGAGGCATACCAGTACCTCCTAGAAAAAAAAAAGGATCTTAACGGCTTCACTCCCAGGTTCTGATAAGAAATGTCTGTTACTTGTGTTGGTGAATACTGAGTCTCCTGTCAGTCAAAAAGCAGAGTTCAGAGGCAGTAAAAGGACTCTGCCTGTTCTTGGCAGATGTCCCTTGGCTGCAGAAAATAACCTTAGCTTTCACAACCAGCTTAGTAAGAAAAACCAGCATTTCAGAGGTAACAGATGTAGGTCAGATGTTCAGCATGGTATTTGTTAGGTACTCACACTCTACCATTCTTTTCATGACACTGGAAATATCTCTTTACATATAATGACTTTTTTTTTAACCACGCACAAATCAGGGTGATCCTTCTATCTATGTTCTTGGTCAGGCTCACAAACTGACAATGATGCAAATATTTCTCATTCGCAGTTTTCCTTTCTTGCAGACATGGTAGCAGGACTAACATAGTGACAATCTCATTTGAATATGAGCATAACAGCTTCAAGAACCTGTTTGCAGCATTCAACCCTCACTTGGGCACCGCAACTTTCCCAAGGAGTAGAATTTCATGAGAACTCTGTGCTAAAACTTCTTTCGTTTGATTGTGACTGAAACCAAACTGACAACTCCTCAGAAGATGTACCAGTTCACTCAAATTGTTAAACCAGTTTTAGTTGAATTCATACCATAAAAGGACTTTTGCAAAGCCCTTCAGGATCCATCATGATACAGATACAAAAAAAAAAAAAAAAAAAAGAACAAAATTCAGAACA
>NDXB01002820.1:86491-114362 GCA_002631895.1 Agapornis roseicollis
AAAAAAAAAAAAAAAAAAAAGAAGAATATTCAGAATATCTAAGTGAGAATACAAATTTCACTGAGCATTTGTTGAAGGCTTCCATGATTCCCACATCCCACCAAGTTCCTCTGAGGTCAAGCAGCCTGTGAGTTCTGGATCCCCATTGCAAAAACAACTTCTCAGGAGGTAAAGTAGGTGCTGTTCCTTTTATCTAAATGCAGCTGTCTGCCACACAGCTGCCCATCTCTAAGTTAGGTGGCTTAGATGCCTTTTGTGGCCAGTGGAAAGAAACAGCCCCTTCTGGGTGCAACTTCTTGGACATAAATAGCTTAGGATGAAAATGAGTGGCAGTCAGGTTCTCTCTAATGACTATAAAGGAGGTCTTGGTTGACTAAACCAAGTAGAAATATCAATGTTTCCTCTGTCTTAAGTCGAAGAGTCACAGAATTACTTAGGCTAGTCTGGAGCTCCAAAGCAGGGCCAAATTCAAAGTTAGATCAGGTTACTGAGATCTTTGTCCAGACGAGTTTTGAAATATCCATGGCTGGTGATATCATTGCCTCTCTGGGCAACACCCTAACTGGGAAGGAAAAAAAATCCTCACAGAATTTCCCTTTACATAAGTGCTAACTGCTACTCCTTTTCCCTTCACTGTGCAGCATGAAATTCTTTCACTCCAGGTTAGTTTGTCTCTGTCTTTTTCTGTAATCCTCCATTAGGGAGGGTTATAAAGGAGGGAGTATATCCTGTGCTTGGTTCCCTGGTCATGGGGCAACAACCATCTGTGTATTCTTTGGTAACTCAGCAAACCCCTAGATGTTTCAGATTAAGTACTGCATGTCCAAATGCTGGGATTTCCCGGGAAAGCTTTTTTCTCCATCAGAAAATTTATATCCAGCACTAGTGCTGAAGTGGGAAGATTTACGCTAGGCCACTAATTTATTTTCTATTTTGGGTTTATCCTTCCTTTGATAGCTGAGCTGGATTTACACCTCTTGGTATAATCTGATGTTGGTACAAGCATGTGTTTTGCTGTTGGAAGCATAGCACAAAGGCTGTCCCACAATCCAGGATATAACTCTTTCCTTGTAGGTCTTTCAGTCTATATAAAGCACAAGCATAACTGAGTACAAAGCAGATAGAAAGAGCAGATAGGGCACAACTGCATGGCTATGTGACTGTGTAATGAATCCTGTGAATGCACTTACATTTTAAGTTACAGCCTGCTTTGATTAGTTCAATTTCTTTTCTTCTTCTAGCAGTTTTGTGATGCCTGTTGTTATAAATAAAATAAATAAATAAAAACAATTTAAAACTCATCCTATTTTATTCCTGTTTCTGTTAGGTAAGTGACAGTACTGTAAATCAGCTTTACAAAGTAAATAAAGTTGATATTCAACCAAGTTTTGTGTTGTTATGGATGGTATTGAATAATTAAGAGTTCATTCTGGAGCCACTGTGCTTTTGCTGAAGGCAAATGAATGATGGCATAGCCTCACATTCAGGAAAGTCCACAACTGCAAAAATGAAGTGGATAGAATTAATCGAAAAAGCAGAAGCTCGGTGATTTGTGTCCTTGAGAAAGCCTAGGCAGATCATTTCACAGGGGGTTATTTTAAAGAGAAAATAGGAGCTGCATAAATATGCAAATGAGCAATCCAAGAATGAGCAAGCGGGAGAAATATTATTGCTATTTGTCTGTCTGGCCTGATATATATATTAACAAAACCAAGCTCAGAGTCATGAATGGCTCTTGTGTGCATTTATAAACACAGATGCATAGTTGAAAGTGTGTGCCTATGCATGTAAATAAGTGATAAAAATATGGATGGAAGCATATGCATTCAAATGAGTTGGCACTTCTATTCAAAGAGCAGAGAAATCTGTATGTTCCATGACTTCCTTTGAATTCCAATAATCTTTTTTCCTGGACTTGTCTGTATATTCTCAAGCACAGAACAAACTCTTCTGAGATACTGGAGACCTTCAACTTCATTGCTATGTTTCACATTTTCTGCCAATAATTCTATACTCCCCCTTAAAACATTTCCCATGAACTCAAAATATCTCTCATGAAAATAGTCTTACCACCTTCCACATTCTTCCACAAAGTACTAATGCTTGTTTCATTCATGGTATTTTAACCCTTCTATAAACTGATGAAATTAAAGGTTTTCTAGGTCCATCTCACAGAGCAGCTTTCAAAATCCAGGTTGAGTTCCCAGTGTAGAGGCTTCAATTGTACTATCAGCATCACCAGCGAACAATAGTATCATCTCAGTTTTACCAGATATGCTAAAAAATAGAGTTGGATACTAGATAATGGAGAATGAAGACTGCAGTGCATATCATTAAAGTAAGAAATAACAAGAGAGAGGCTATGGGAGATTTCTTTGTGATCACTTGCTGGGAAAAATAAGCACTTGAAAATGTTAAGGAAATGTAACAGAGTGATGTGCTAAAGTTTCCAGTAAGAAAATACCAGAACCACTGGCAAAGCTCAACTCTGAATAAAACATTGTAATTGTTAGTGTCAGCTCTGCGGGCCAAATTGCGGATGCAGGCATGTTCAGGGACACTGAAGGACTAATTGGTTAATTTGTCTTAACAGATAAGAATACTAAGGACACTGTAAAACAAAAATGGAAAAACATCAGAGTTCTTTGCTCTCAAACAAAGAAGTACATTGATTTAGAAGCTAAATATTGATCTAGACATGCAGGCGTTAGGAAACGAAGGAAGCTTCTTTCATTAAATTAACAGCATGAAGCATTTTCCCAAGTAGTTCCAGTGCAGCAGTCCTACAGTAGAACAGATAAATCAGGGTATGCTTTCATCAGAATCTCATCTTTAATAGTCATGTCAGCCTGTGAATCCTCCTGGATAACCCTTGAAGGCAGAAAAGAGTGCTTAAGAGTGTCCAAGTTATCTCTGTTTCCAACAGGTCACTAGTCAAACTCAGTAGGATAGTATCCAGAAGGTGGCTTCCATCCTTTAGTCCACACTTCATTTTGCAGCTTCTCCTCTCAACCTTTTACAAGTCCCTCAAGGCCATCAGCCTAATTAGGTCTCCTGTGGGAAGTGATGAACTCCAATCTTAAGCCAACACACTAAAGAACTTCAGTTTATACATCCTTTACGGCAGCTGAAAGATCAGAGCTTGTTGACTTAATTATAAACCTTTGCAGTCAAGATCAACTACCAGCCTTTAGTCCAATACAGTTCCATTTTTAACCCATTTAGTAAAAATACTGCCACATTTGCACCACCTACCCAAGGAGTCTCACTGAGTCTCTGTGCTTCCTGCAGAAGGAGGCAGCACTGGGCAAGCTGGGGTACCTTGAAAGAGTGTATGCTGCCCTCCAAGTTTAACCAGTATACATTTTACCCCCAACACTTTTTGGAACAAGTATACTACTAGTGCTCTCTTCCACTTCTTAGCAAGATGAGGCTTTGCACGGAAGGAGAAAGGAAATGGCCCTTTGCATTCTGTGGTCTTTATGCTTGTGCGAACCCACACTGGAACAAGGCAGAGCACTGCCCTTCTCCTGTGAGGTCCTCAGACCACCACTAGGCTTTGGCTAACAATGCTTCCATACTCTTCCTGTTTTTACAGGAGGTAGATGCACTCTCTGTAAAAGTGAACTTTCTACTCCAAGTTATCTGGGACTACTCACTTCAACACTCTCTTTGGTAATGTTTTTACCTTTTATATTCTTGTTTTCACAAGTTTTTATTCATTTTTTGTTGGTACTTATTCTCCCATCAAGAGGATTTTGAACTCATGACCATAACCATGCTTCCAGTTCCAAGGAGCTATACATGGGGAAAGGTAACTCTTACTCCTCCAATCGAAGGGCTAATCTGATTAATCACAGCTGACCAGTAAACCAGAAACACAAACAATGAACTCCACAAAACATTTGTTTGTACTTATGTCCTGAAAACTTTAACTACTGTCCAACTCAAAACACACCTATGAAAACTGCAATCTGCAAACAGGAGAAAAAAATGATACAGCAATTTCAAATTGTTCCCTCTGCTCATTTCATAAATAAATGAGAATAAAAATGCTGCTTCCCACAGTGGGTAAGGCAGGAAGTAGGAAACAGGCCAAAATTTCCTGAGATGGAAATCTCAGTCTGTAGAAACTGCGTACTCTGACAGAACTTGAGAGCAAAATGGTCAAAATTGGTTTTGTCAAAGTGGTAACTCAGAATGTAATTACTACATTACTGCAACAACACTGATTTTTATTGAAACAAAGGGCCTCACCTTTGCCTGGAAATTTTGACTCCTTACAGAAGAAATATTTTATATCATGCTTCCTGCTAGACCAAAAATGTGTTCTGACATTCCTATCCCTTAAAAAAAGTGAGCACTTGACACAACAGGCCTTCTAACAGCAGTCAGAGACAGTCTTAAAATATGACAGGGCATTACATCACAGCTCCCAGAACAACTCTGTGACCCACAACTTAATGGAAAGAGGTTGCTTTTTCATTGCAGATGTTGTGCTCTTGGGGTGCCCTCTATGACCCCAAACTCAGCCACAGATGCCACCCAAACACATCTTAGTCAAAGCCATGGGATTTTTGGTTTTTGAGTGTCTCCTAGAAATCTTCCCCTTTCCTTCCCCAGCTTTGAGAACATCTGGTATGAATGTCACAGCTCCAAAATTTTGGGGTGGTGCTTTCAGGGTCTGAACATTTGGCACAACCCTACAGGTCTCTTGGTCTACAGATCTTACATATCTAGAAGAGGATCCCTTCAGATCTTTGTGCTATGTCTTCATAGTTGACAATTTTGTCAGCTATGTTCATGGCACTATTGTCCCATATAGTGGCATTACACATACAGAATAATAAAACCATTGTAAATTCACAGATTAGAAGTTTGTCTTCATGCTTTCTTATGAGAAGTGTGGTAATAACAGGATATTCAACTGATCACTCCAAATACTGAAGGATCTACTTGTACCAATATGTCTGAGGCGCTCCCCAGGGGCTAGGTAGGATCAAGGGTACCAGAAATAACTATTGTGCCAAAAGAAATAGTACTCAAGATGCTCAGTAAATTCCCATTGGGCAGACTGGAGCAAAATATACAGTAGGTAGCGCAAAAAAGTCTTCTTTGACCAATCCCACGTGTTTCTAGCAGAACTCAAAATAACAGGCTTATTCCTCTTCATGGTCTTCCTCACCCCAGCACCACAGCCTTGCCCAGAGTCTTAGATGGCTGCCATACAAGTAAGGAGTAGTTTCACCATACTTAGCACCCTTATCCTGTCTGCCCACCCAGGACTGACCAGGAGGTCAATCTGCCTTGTCCACTGTGAAATTATTTCTGCTGTAATAATTAGTATGGTTGAGAGTAGAAATGTTAATGTAAGTATTCACACAGGAGAGTGCTGCTCCCTTTAGGCCAAGTTGTTCAGACTGGGCCCCATAGCAGCAGGGAGCCTGGACTTCTAAGCAAGAAGTTTGGGATTTGCTCCATAGCAAACAAGACAAGATTCTTCAAAAATTTGAAACTCTCAGCTCTTGAGCCAAACATACCTCATGCCATTTATTCTCACAGCTAGCTTCAGAGAAATATTATGATAGAAAATCTTCCAAGTCTGCAGAATTGGGCTGTTAGCCAAGCTGAGTGAAATCTCAAAAAGCAGCTTCTCTTCCATAGTTTCAGTCCAGAAACACATCTGCAGTGGACAAGGACAGATTTGCCCCTCACTGGAATTATTCTGGACTCAGTGAGGTCTCAGAGTCCTGCATGTACGTAACATATACAGTGGTTATTATCTGCCTCCACACACTTAACTTTGGTGCTCCCCCTGTTTGCATAGATTTGAAGCTTGTGAGTACATGATATGCCTATAGCAGGGTTTAAATTAGGGATGAAGAGAGAGGAGAACTGGGACATGTCCATAAGCATTCAATACTCCAACCTATCCAGGTTCTGAAGAAAAATCCTGACCACACAAATAACCTTGATTGCTTTAGCAACTGTGGCAAATAACTACACATAGGATTATGCTTGGCAGCATTACTCAGACAATATGGTAGGGGGCCATGTTTCCACATGGATAAACTCTTGCACTAGATCTTTAATGAGCAGGTGTAGAAATGTCTTCATCATCATGGTGCTGTCTTTTTCTGCCTCTTCTATCCAACAGTGCCTCACCATGGATGTCTGTTTCAGGCTAGCTGCATCCCAAAGGAGATTTCTGTTCCCTGCTTCTGTTTGTTTATAACAGCCTCCAAGACTGCTGCAGAGCCAAGGAATGACTGGCTGTTTTTTCAGTCTCAGATATTGGCTCAGTAGAAAATGGTTCATCATTAGCCTGAGCACTCTTTAACTCATTCGCTGAAAGAAATGTGGCTGTATCCTCTTTTTCTGGTATCATTCATTACAGCGGACAAACAACCTCAGCAAAACCCTCACTTTTCTTTCAGCCTTAGCCCAGTTTACCGGGGATAAATCATTACATACAAAAGCACTCAGTCCTGTGGTGGATATAATTTAAGGGGTGAATATTCAGTTTCACACATTGTTAAACCTTCCCCTCCCCCCCCCCCAAAAAAAAAAAAAAAAAAAAAAAAAAATGAATATATTTATTTTTCTNAAGAGGTAGTGATTTCCAACATGCTGGAGATATTCATGTGAAAATACTTTCTACATTAAAAAAAAAAAAAAAAAAAAAAAAAGCTGTGGAATTATTTTTGTGTTTTAGTTTCCTTGTGTCAGTTTTCCAACATCAGATTTTTAAAACGTTTTTGCTTAGGTTAAAAAAGTTCTCCTACCATAAATCTTGTGTCAGCCTCAAACATACCAACTATTTTTCACTTTCTGTTTTGAGCCTCCATCATGAAGATTGCTTATGGAACATTGTGATGGATTGTGATTTACAGCTAGGAAACCTAAGCCAGATCCTAATTGTAGTGCAATAGACTATGACTCTTGAAAAGGAGGGAATTGAGGGACATCAACATCATTAGTTAAGGCTGCTTCAAGCTTTGCTTGTACCAAGAAGCACAGCTTTGCAAGCCTAACAGAAAAATGGTCCCTCTACAAAGTTCAAATGTCACTCTCCTCCTAAAACAGTGTGTACGTGAAAACTGATTATCCCCAAATGGACATTAATAGTCAGAATTTAAAGAATTAAGAGCTAGACAGATCATCTTAGGAAAGACTAGTGGAGCTAAATGTTGCATGTAGAACTTAGCTAAACATTTACTGTAGGGAACATAACAATCTACAATCTACAAAGGAAATATTTACTGAAGAAATAAGAGGATTAGCTCACGCAGATAGAGATACATAAATAGAAAGATGAGCCTGGTGAAAGACAGACTCTCTCTTTTCAGCATGAATTGAGATTTCAATATTTGTTTTAATTCGTGATGGCACTTCTTCAGTTTTAAATGCTTTATTTCAGATTGCTCTTAATAGTCAAAACAGGAAACGAGGAGTTGTTTCAGAAGACAGACTGAAACATGTCATCACAAAAATGTTGAAATTAGACATTAGCTTGGTCTGAATCCTTACCCTTTCTCCTATGAGAACATTTTAGCTCAAGCAGTCTGATTTTCCCATGTTATGGTGCCTGCCTTTTCTGAAAGACTTTATGTTAAATAGTCACACAAAAATAATGAAGACAAGTCAGCCGCATTTTGTATTTCCTGTACAATACATATGCAGTCAAGTCTCTTCTTAAGAAGCCATTCTTAAAGGAAATCACAGCAATATAACTGCAAAATGGACAAGACTTTAAAACCTGACCCATGTTGCTCTGATGAAGACATGCTAGATAAGAACATGCAAAGTTATCTTTAACTTCCCCAGTTTGTGAAAAGTAAAAAAATGCTAGTGACTTATAGTCCCTAAAATCTCAAGCAAATGAAAGGCTGCTCAGGAAATTTTTCTCCAAATATCTCAATGTTGTGATGTGATATTTTATCATAATGTCATTTGTGGCAGCACCAGATAGGCTGAAGAAATGGTACCATCAAGCCTACACTTGTTTTTCTGCCATAGCTAGCATGGAGTTATGTGAGCTAGGATGTTTCAGTGCTTGGGGAACTTAAGGATCAAAGTTGTATGGTAATTGATGGAACTGAGAAAGATCTAAGCATCAAATATAGCAACATACATCCACAAGCCTAAAGAAGCCTCTCTAACAAGCATCTTGCTCTGTTCACCTTTCAGGTTCTGAAAGCTTTTTGAGGGAATGATATGAAGAAGACAGACATCAGAGAGTCAGAACAAAACTGTCCGCATAATCCCGTTTAATTTAATGCTAATTTTATTAAGCACTTACTAAAAGCACTTATTAAAACAAGCCAAAAGGGTTTGAGCCACCCGTCACAACTTTATTTTCACAACTGAGTTTTTTGTGATTCATTCTTGTGCAGGAAAATCAAGCTTACAGCTTTCAAACAAAGAAAACCAAAGCAGAACCAAGACATTTTCCTTTAGCAGTAATGTATGTTTCAATATTCCCTTAGGGTAGAGCTCAGTGCCTCAAAGAGAAATGCTCAGATATTTATTTCAGATAGGCAGGGTTTTCTATAGTTGTCATTGATAAAATCCCTTTGAACTGAAACATCTGACCAGAACTATGAATTGCTGCCTAAAAAATTTGCATCACATGAGTAATAGTTAAATTACTTGAAATGCAAACATTGCTTTCAGCCTCCTTATAAAATGCTTGTTTGATTTTAGGGTACGTAGACCTCAAGTTTTTAAGCTGCAATTATTCATTTCAGACGTTTAGGCCTTCACTATACGTAGAAGAGGCAACACCAGAAAAACAAATGGAGTAGTTAGTAAGTTGTGAATTATATTTGCACAAGAACAGAGGAAATTAACCCTTAGACAAAATTAACTGTGAAAATGAACTCTCATATTTTAATCATATATTGATTTTGGTCTCAGATCTCTTTTCTGTTGCAGGAATCAAATGGAAATCCATGCTGTGTCCTTGTTCCCATGACTGCCAGAATTCAGGTTGCCCTGGAGATATGACGCCATGTTCACAGAAGGGGAAGAGAGAGACCTCAGCCCTGCTGTCCTCCAGGGACCACGCTCCAGAAATCCTTCTGTGGGCCTCTTTTGACCCCTGAGAGCTCATAGACAAAGAGAGCCAGCCAAGCATATGTAATGTGAGATGCTACTGTAAATTAAATGATTACTAATGAAAGATCAGAGGGATCACTTTAAAAAGCTAGCTTCCTGTTTCTCTGCATGCCTTTGGGAAATCCATAATCATGCTTTTTAGCAGCACAGCCACAGGCACTGTGTATTAAAAGCAAGCAGAGAAGCAAAATCTCTTAGTCTTATAAAAAGGTGTGGCACTGAATAAATATTATCAACATCCTGGATATAAAAATACACCCAATTAGGACAGTTCTTAAATCTATCTACATTTTTATTTGAAACATTCATCTGGAAAGATGGGATAGTATCTACTGGAAATGGAAAGTAGAACAAGTTAGCCTTACAGGCAGGGCTTACTATCAGTCTCTAGAGGTATGTAAATCCCTCAGCAGGTCAATACATTACTTCCTCTGTTACATATAGGATTTAGTTGTCCCATCAGTGCACTGTCCTAGGCTGGAGTTCAGGGAGGGCTTTGGTACTCAGAGAACAAAAGCTTCACACACATGACAACAAGGTGAGTAGCACACCAAAGCCACTCTGAGCCTCAGGACAAGTATGTGTAGTTCATCTCCTTTACATCACCCAGCAGCAAATTAAGCATGGAGTGGAAATGAGGACAGCAGTGAGGGAATCCAGGAATATTGACCTTGCTGTGTTGCCTGGAAACTTGGAGCTCTTGAAGAAATCTGTAAAATGGGAATAGGTTGAAGGATACTGATCTGTATCTGTAAAATGGGAATGGGTTGAAGGGGACTGAAGGATGCCCTGTGCTGAGGACAAAAAGTTTCACATGGCTGATAAAAAAAAAAAAAAACAACAAAAAGGCACATGCGTACAAAAGCAAGCAACACTGGTGCTGCTCTGTGCAGAATGGCATCTGCTTCCTCCAACAACACAAGCCTTGTTAGGGCAATTGTGAGTGGTGCTGGACAGAAAAAGCAATGCACAGGAGACAAACATGAGGAAAATAAGACTGAAAGCAAAGACAACCACTCTGCAAACTTGGTTACTGCTAGGGAAAGAAAACACCTTCTTGTAATTGAATGCTTGTAATTTGGGAGGAATGATGCACTTTCTGTGTGTTGAGATGTGCCCAGGTGTTTTACTGAAGGTCTGTGCCCACAGCTTCTGAGTTTGCAGATGCTCAGAAATGCAGACATCAACCACAGAACTCAGACTAACAACTGTCCAGCCCCCAGTCTGTTTCCTCAGGTTGTCAATAGAAAAGACTAGCAGTCACCAACGGACCGAACCTTTACAAATATATTAAAAACATTTTTCATCTCACCCACTTAGTATTTTTCACCTGTGCAATACCTGTAGCAGTAAGTGCCACAGTTTGGACGAACATTTCACTAATTATCTCAGCCTTTAATCTATGCCTCTGAAGTTGCACACTGCTTCCCCAAGCACTGGAACCAGAAGTCTGTGTTGGAGCTGCCCTGTTTTACTGCAACAGTGAATAAAGCTTTTCTCAGACATGTTTCAGTACACTACATTCAAATATATAAATGCAAATAAAGAGACCCCTATTCAGAATCTACAATAGTAACAAATGCTAACTGCAAAGTAACAGTTATCAAAAGCAAAATTCAATGTGAACATGTCCTGTGGTTGCCTCAGGGCATACCACTATCATAATTTATAATGTTATTTAATAAAAATATAGGGCAAATGCAGCTTATAAATTTACAGGCAAGGTTAATAAATGAGATCTGATCATTAGGTAGGTACAGCTGAGAAATTTATGAAGCATTTAAGAACTTCCCTAGAGGTGGTGAATCAGGGCTGGTCTGCTCTGCTTGGCTCCTTCAGTGAGCAACAGGAATGAAAAGCGAATAAATCGAATTGTGAAACAGCCTTGTCTCCTTTTCATCATGTCCTTCTTCTAAACTTTTTTTTTTTTAATACAAGAATTAAAATGCCTTGTAGAGAGGAATTCTGAAAGAAAGTCTAGCCTGCTTGGGGATTGAACATTATTATTATTTTCTTATTGGTCCTGGAGTTCTCTACCGCAGTAATCCATGTGCAAAAGGCTGCTTCCCGTCTTGACAAGTTCACAGTCTAGATAATTCATTATAAAAGAAACAATGAACAATGATTGTGGTAACAATTTGTCTTCTAAATGTAAAGCCTTAGGTGTTTCTGACCATTCTGACATGCTGTGCAGCTGTGCACAGTGCTACCACAACCTGTAAGTGGTATTTTTCTAAACAGAAAGCCACTGCTGATACTCTTGAGCAGGCATGAACAAACCAGGGCTTACTATCAGTATCATGTTACTGTGACTTAACGTACTGTTGAGCATTTGAACTGTAGTAGCATGGCTGCAAGGTCTTTCTACTTGCTGCAAAGTTAAATGCATTAGTTTAAAACCATCCTTGAGGTGAGATGGACTAACAGAAGGCACATGGGCAGCTAAAGTCACAGAGGTGATCCAAGGACTGGGAAGCCTGACATATGAGGAAAGGCTTAGAGAATTGGGTTCGTTCAGCCTTGACAAAAGAACGCTCAGGGGAGACCTTATCACCATGTTCCAATACTAAAAGGATGGCTACAAAGAAGATGAAGACACTCTTTTTACAAGGAGTCATATGGAAAAGATAAAGGGCAATGGGCACAACTTACTCCCAGGGAGATTTTGGTTGGACACATGAGGAAAATATGTTACAGTAAGAACCATCAGAATAATCTCACCCAGGAAGTTGCACTTCCCCAGAGCTGGACAATTTTAAGATTCAGAAGGAAAGGGTTCTGGGACATCTTGTCTAGACTGTGCTTTTGCCAAGACAGGTTGAACCAGATGGTCCTTGAGGTCTCTTCCAACCTGGCATTCTGTGGTTCTATGATGCTTTAGCTGTCAAGCAGTCCTTGCAAAACTGAGCAACTCAGCTGCTTTTGATGGCATGCTCTTAATCCACAAGGGAAGACAGCTAAGCAAAGAGCACTGACAGATGAGCTCTGGCGGAACTTCAGATGCAGGGACTGAAGATCATGTGGGGCTACTGCCCCCACAGCAGAATCAGCAGAAGGAGACACCTTACTCACTTCACTGCTACATCCATCAGTGCTCATAAAGGGGTTCACACTTAGATGCCAACCAGTGCAAAGGGACAGAATTAAAAGATGAAGGTAGGCTGTTGTTTTTGTTTTTTTTTTTCACCTAGTGCAGCAAGATAATCCTGCCAATGTCCATACAATTTTATTATCCTATATTTGGAATACGTCAGTAATATGCATCATACATACATATACCACACACATCATCAAGTAGTGTGCAGTAACGTGCTTGGCAGCATTAAGTTGAGGAGTGTGAGTGTTACCCCTACTGGAGCTTGAAGCTCCAGTTTGAACTCAGCTATAAACATCACCACAGTGAGACAAAAGAAACTGAGAATGATGAAAGTAACAGCGAGGTTTTTAAGTGGTAACTGAAAATGTAACAATTTTTACTGTCAAGGCCTGCAGTGCCACAGCAGAAGAGGAATATTTCTAAAGCAGGAGAGTTGAAAGAAGTTTTGTTTTGGCAGGTGGTTACAGTCAGAAGGTAACATACTCAGAACCAGGCTCTCCTCTGGGGAAATACCATTCACAGGTAAAAGAAAGTTACTTAAAATGTCTATTCTCTCGGATGACAAGGAAAGATACAATTTGGCCACCTCTAAATCACAGCCCAACAAGATGAAAAATAGATTACGCTTCAAGCATTGATGCCAGAATAACTCGGCAGATGTTTATATAGGCTGTACAGCGCCTTTCAAAATGCGTCGTTTGAAAACTCCTACGTGCAGTGCAGCCAGGGCTGGAAATGCAGCGTGAGCGAGCCCTGACCTCTAGTGGACATAGAAGTCTAGAACTGATCAAGATCGTTGAATTCAAAATAGAAAATACGTCATGTGGTCAGTTATCCCGAGGCTTGTGCTTGGCAACTTTGCAAGTTACAGTCAGCACTGGTTTACTGTTAGGAACCTCTCACTGTCTATGTATGAGGAACTATCACATCTACTGTAACATCCAGAGGAAATTTTTTTTTATGGCCATAAGAAAACAGTGCACGCTTAGGATTTGCTTAGTAAAACAGATAGAATCCTAGAATCATAGAATGGTTTGGGTCAGAAGGAACCTTAAAGATCATCCAGTTCCAAACCCTCTCCCACGGGCAGGGACACCTTCCACTAGACCAGGTAGCTCACGGCATCATCCAACCTGGCCTTGAACAGCGCCAGAGATGAAGTCCTTCAGTTCAGGCTGAGTTTAAGCAGCACCAGGGTAATTTCTTATGGTGGGGCATTTTTATCAATTTAGTAACTCCAAAGCTGTAGCATTACAGCAGTATGAGGCTTTGCCTTAGCTTTTCTGCTCCCAGAAAACAGCTGCTTGGTCAGGAAAATTAACTGAAGTTAAATCCAACCCCCTTTTTAGATATTTATTCAATAACTTGGCATTTTTAAGACTGTCTCAACAGACTTTAGCAGAACACCAATAGTTTAAATGAAAAAATCCTAAGGAAGCATGAACATATATGTCATATAATAGTAGGAGTCTTAGTCCTACTTTTTCTACAATCAAAAAATACAAAATAGTAAGGGTTAATTTTTTTCAGTATCTCCCCCATTCCCCAGTATCTCCTTGCTTCTCACTTTCAAGTTATTTTTCCATAGGAAAAATAATGTAAGTGTTTTGGATGCTTTCTTTAAACTAATCCAAAGGAAAAACAAACAAACAAACAAACCCCACAAAAACCAACAAAAAAACCCACCAAAACCCGAAACAAGCCCAGGCACATAATTCCATAATAACCCTCTGCTGAAACTACTGAAGTTGGGTGTTCTCTAATAGTTAATGTGCAATATAGGCTTCCCCTCCTGTATCAGTAATATCATGTTTCTTTCAGTATGCCATAGTTCTGTCACTTTTTTCAAGCTCTCACCCAAAAGCTAATGAAGACTGGGTTTTTGTACTTCCATGACCCTAAATCAGTGAGATTTCTGGGGAATATTTGGTCAAGGAGGCTCAAAAAAATTGGAACTTGCATCTGGCCTTGCAGAAAGGCTTTGCCCTTGTTTCATTTGAAACCAGACAAGAATTATTGCCCCCCACACCTCAGACATTTATTCTTGCCTTAGAATGGCAAGGAAGAGAAGAAGCAGGAGAATCTTAAGACCTGTTATTCCTCATTGCAGGTCTGGGAAAGGAAAAAAGAAGAACTATGAGAAGAGAGGGGTGCCATAAAATGCACCAGACTTATTTTCTAAATACTACTCCAGAGTAAGAGTTACCATCTCAGTCTTTGATTGATATAAAGCCAATCTGTGTCCCAAAGTTAGGCCCATCACGAAAGTGAGAGTAAAATTTGTCAGGGTGGCATGCAGTACAGAATGTGATATTTTGGTTCTGGTCTGTGACAGAATCATCTTGGATGTTCTCCGGAAGAATCCCACCCCTCTCAAGAAGAATCCTTGAAGGAAGAAAGACAAAAAAAAAAAGTATTTTTTGTACATTGTCACATTCCTTAAGACACTATCATTCAGACAGCACTTCAAGTACCAATTGAACAAACTGCTAACACTGTGATTGGTCTTTCATTTGCTTTTTTTCTTTTTTCCAGTATTAGACTAGAATAATTGATTTTCTGCAGCCAGTAAAACACATGTAATTTGAATATTTGTCTATAATCCATAAACTAACAGTAAAAAAGCAAAATAATGGTTGAAACCCAGCAAAAGAGAGCAGATATCATTCCTTCAAAGGTATTATTTGTTGATCTGCAAAATACTAGAGAGTACTTTAACATGATGAGGACACTCACCGTAATAGTGCTGGATATTACAATATCAAAATAGTTATTGATAACTAATGTGGAATTTGTCTTTGTTCATGCAGTAGGCTTACCGTGTTGCTCTTCTAATATCAATATAAGGATTTGCAGAGTCGAATAGTCTCACACACTTTGGATCAATTCTGTGGAATTCTGCTGCTGACTCGTGAGGAAGTTTATAGCAGCAAGGTCCTACAGACGGGCCTAGCACCACAAGGATATCTTTCAAATTACAGCCATATGCAGATACCATAGCATTTACTGTGGCCATAGAAACTCCTAACAGTGTGCCTTTCCATCCTGTGAGAAATGAGAGGTTGAGGAAAAAATTGTATAAATTGTCTCTTTAATTTTACAGTATTGAAAAGATATGCTATTATTTATGCTATTAATAGATATTTTTACATCTAAAACAAATATATCTAATAACAAATGATTATTTTATAAAAAACCCACAACACATTAACTGCTGACATAATTTAGTGGAGATGGAAACTAGAGAGAAGAGTTTAGATCAGGATTCCAGAATTCCATTTTCCCAGTGTCCTAGTTTGGGCTATTAGAACGTAACTTACAGCTCTTCTGTGCTTGAAACATTTAAATGGGAATATGACAACAGAAATATGCTACAGTCAGACACTTATTCTTATGGTGATATGGTGAAAATGGTTTTAGTGTTGTTTAAGAGAAAAAAACCCAAGAGGCTTAAGCTAAAGATACTGTTTGGCATAGACAGAAGACATCCCAGCTTTGCACTATGGTACTGTTGGGATAGAAGAAAGCCCAGCTTTGAGTTCTTGTATCTCAGTTTGATTCCCAGGAAGCTTAGCATTGCACAGGGAGTGTCATAACGAACGATAGCATATGCTAATTACTTTTCCTCTGCTTTTCCACATCCAAAGACTGAGTGACCTTATACCTAATTGTCTTTGATTTGTATACATAGCAACGTGTTCAAGTTAAACATGAACTGAGGTGGGGCTGGACAGGCAGGAAAGGACTTAAGATAATTGGAACCCTGGCAAGGACTGAGATGTGGGAATGAAGGCCAAAACTTGAGAGATTCAAGGCAGGAATTCAGGCTAGATGTGGGAGGTATGCTTGGAGAAGGGAGTGGTGTGGGCTGGGGAAACAATGTAGTGTGTCAGGGACTAGGCAAATGAAGAGGCAGCAGAGAAAGGAGCAACTACAAATTAAAGTATTTAACAATGATGAGGTTTGAACACTTGCAAAGTAAAACTCTTAAAACTTTCAAGAGGAGATAAAATTATTTTCATCCCTTCTCCCCATTAATAACTACAAAAGCCCCTCTCCTCCCAGACACAGGCCACAATTCTCAGTCCTCTCACCTTTTCTAACCTAAGCTTGCTAGGCAACGGGTGGAACGCACACACCCCCACCCAACTTTACTGAAGTCAAAGTTTTGATCATCTAACGATGACTCACAAGTTCGAATTTATTTTGGCTGATTTACTGACTGCATGAAGAATTGTATGAATTAGGTGGTATTCACAAATTCTAGGCAGAGGTGAAGCTTACTGCCATATCAAGGGGTGTACTGGCATCAAAGCTGAGGAGAAACTCTTAGCTTTGCAGTCTCCTGAACCTTGTAAATACAGACTTTTTTATAAAATGAAATAGCCACAACAGGAAAATCTCCCCATAGGATACATACCCAACAGCTGGGAAAAATTCTGAAATCAGACATAACCCCAGGTTATGTCAACCATCTTTGCTTTAGTTTTACTCTCATTAGGCTTTACAGACAAGAATTTCTTCTGATCCAAAATGATTACTGGGGACACTTGCTTTAGAGCCATTTTTTATGTAGGAAGTAAGATACATCACAAAGAAAATTACTTGGTTTTGGCTACTGGATCAGAAAAATAAATGTATAAACATATAAATAATAACTATTACAGTTATAAAGTACTTTAAAAATGCATAGCTTGGAAAACAAATTATTCTCAAGTCTAATCTTGTTTTGGCAGGGTACAGGCTTAGCAGGTCAGGGTCTACACTGCTATGTGATCTTGCATTTATTCATTCTCACTCAGTGCTTCTTTCATTGCTGATTTGTATTTGTTAGTCCATAACTCCCTTTCTTCCAGAGGTCTCCCAGTTATGTTGATCTCTGTGATTTAAAATTCCTACCAGAATGAGCAGCACCGCAGGCTTTTCTGACAGGATCAGCAAAGAGCACAGGTATGCAATCAGCACCTGGAGCTGCTATTGTAACACCTTTATGATTTGTAACTATTCCATCATAGCTGTCAGGCTCAGTCTTTCCCATAATGCACACAGCATTAGCATGATCAACCTGTCAAGACAAAACCAGAACATGGATAGTGATATGTCAGCAAAAAAAAAACCACCCCGCAGCTCTGACTAATGCAAAGACTTTTCTTTGGCATGAAACATTTCTGCACCAACAGATTATGTGTGGAAATCAAGCACTCCATTGTTCAAATGTCATGCATCTCTATCAATAGAAAGGCACCATAGGAGTGATACATTTTTCTTTCCAGAGAAACTGCTCTGTTCATTTATCTGATTTTTCTAGTCTGCGGCAAGATAAATGTTAGAATGTACTTGGAAGAAACAGTACTGCTTCTCCATATAGTGCCAAATGGCTAATGTTTAGATGGCTATTCCCACAGATAAACTGCCAACATAGATATTTTAGTTGTCCTACTTCTCACAAGTTCTTGCTGAGAAAGATAAGAATAATGCCTACAGTTGCAGCCAGTGATACATGAAGGAAGATCTGATGTATTTACAGAAATCCATTGTTTGATAAGATACCTTCACTCTGTGAAAAGTCTCTGGGTTAAATCCTGCAGCATTAGCTAGCCGGCGGAGATTTTCTTTAACAACTACTTGTGGGTCCCTCCGCTTGGAACTGCTGAAGAGATTGCAGGAGCTTAGAGTTCGTATGTAGGAGATCCCACCTGCCCTTGTGGTAAATCCATGTAGGAAGATATCATCTGGCAAGGCAAAAAGGACGACAAAAAATTTCTTTCAACACAAGACCGCTCTAGATATTATATGGGTTTATATTGAACAGACCTGAAATCAGACAGTCAAGTATTGCATTACATTGTATTTAGCTATGGCATTTAAATTTAAGGATTGTAAATTTCCTTTTTGCTCATAACCATAAACCCTAAAACCAACAAGAATTTCTAGTGTTACTGAAAAATCCTGGTTTTACCATGCAGATTATTAGTGTGGCTTCATGCATTCCTGGCAGTGTTCAAGGCCAGGGTGGATGAAGCCTTGGGTGACATGGTTTAGTGTGAGGTGTCCCTGCTTATGGCAGGGGGGTTGGAACTAGATGATCTTAAGGTCCTTTCCAACCATAACTATTCTATGATTCTATGTACCAAACACAAACCCTGCTGTGCAGTGATGGGGAGGAGGGGGCTTATGTGTCCAATTTGAACACATAAGATAGTCCTACGACTGGTATTTTAGCTATCTTAACAGCTGACAAGTGACGTAACTAGAGTTAAGATTAAAAATCTCTTACGTAGTGTAATCCTTTCAAAGTCACAGTGAAAACCTTGAAGTACAATGAAGGCAGAGATACCTTTAAGTAACTCATGTTCCTTTCATGCTCTGTATGATTTCAGACATAATTTTGGGGAAAGACAGTTCCAAATTTTTGCAGTAGCAACCCTCAGCTTTCCCCTGATTACTCTGAAGTATATGATCTGTAAATCACACCACTTCAGAGACATGCTGCAATAAAAAGTCATGCCGTGGCAGGGTCACTGAGACACCAGTCTGATTAACAAAGCATGCTTGAGGCTCCAGGCCAGGACAAACTCCTGTCCAGCCTTTCCAGAAGCAAATGACAGCTCTCTAAAGTGTCTAATTCTCACACAGAAGGAAGGAGATTTTACTGTCTGTAGTAACGCTATCACTAAACCTGGACCTCTTTTTCCTCTGATCATGTCCCAGGCCTTGCCAGTCTTTTGCTGCTTCTCTATTGACACTTCCCCCTCTTACAGGCAAGATATACTATTACAACATCACCAAGAGTTATCTGTTGCCTGAAGACATTTCCAAATCTTACCCATTTTGCAATTCCCTTGAAGAAGTATGCTTGGAAACTAGTCTCTCTAAAATCTGTTAGCTGGGTTCCTCTTTACCTGGGATGAGAGAAGACCTGAGGATGGTGAGCTCCCCTTTGAGGCTCGGCAGGCTTTCCAAGTACATCTGAATCTCACTTTGTATGAGTGCCATGTCCTGCATAGGAAGTGTTTGCCTTTCACTCTGAGTTTTAGCTATCTTCAGGTTTTCACAATCATATGCCATCTGTAAATCTTCAAATTCAAACTGGTAGACTGCTGTAAAAAGGTGATCTATATATACTTTCATTAAGTCTTTTCTTAAGGTAGGTAGAATAACTTTAATAATGCTTAGGTCTTTTTCATCCAGGCTTTGTTTGATGGTGTACAAAGCAGCAGCTGTATTCGGGGCATGTACCATCTCCAGTCTTTTCTTCAGACTCTGAAAACCACTCAGAGCTGGAAGCAAGGACTCTTTTTCACCATTCCTTTCACTTCCTTGCCTCTGGCAACACATGACATAAACAAACGGAGCAGGGATGGAAGAACATTTCTCAATAGTTTCCACTGTGTTACATAGCAGTTCTTGGATGTTCTGCAAGTTGGCTGGTAGGCTGAACAGGTCTACCAGTACTGCTTCCACCATACTGCAGAATACTTAAAGATTCTCACAGCTGTCAAGTAGTCAGTAACAAAACATGAAAAACAAAGAAAAAAGGCAAGACAGCATCATTAATCCAAACCAGAATTATGTTATTAAGGCAAATCATTCAGTGATACTGTATAGAGAAGATAGCACAGCAGTAATTACTGTCTTAGGATTTCCTCACTGCATCAAAAGAAACTGCAGCAAATTAAAATGTAGTGGAAATGGTAATTACTATGTATATATTAAGGTATTTAGATATTTCCCTTACACCCTGCATACCTCAGGTTTTTTCCAGGTCTGGGACGATGCATAATATTAGATTTATTGAAACAATTAACCCACATTAATCTGATGGGTCTTCTTGACCTCTGACTGTTGGGCTCTCCTCAAGTTCCCATGACAGGAACCATACACAGATGTCCCTCAGCTTGCTGGGACTAGAGAAGCTTCTGTAACAACTTTTTTGGAGGCATTTTACACACTTATGGCTGAGGTGGCACCTATGTCTGCTACCCCTCCTGGTAACAGAGTCTGTGGGCTGTGAGCGCAAGGACATCTTTCCTACAGGCCTTGACAAGACTCTTTTCACTTCTCCCTTTTCTGGTATCAAAAGCATTGACTTGCTAATTTCTGACTTCTGTGTGGCGGGGCATATGATTGGTGTAGTTCTTTTCAACATGCAAGCATGAACAGGAAGTCAGCACAGGCTGTTGAAACTTTACTTACTAATGCAAGAAGTATGCATAACTACATGAAAATAATATACCATGCATACATTGAATATTACATACAATATATATAATATACATGTATATTATAATATGCATCATATATGCACGATATGCCTATATAATGAAAATAATATAAAGTGCACAACTTCCTGCCTCAGCATTTTCATTACACTAGGTGCACTCTCTATTCCTAAATCAAGACATGTTAAGCTTATCCAAACTAATTTCACAGTTCAGGGCTTTTCTTGTGGCCCATGGTGTAATTCCAGTTTTAGTGGAATTTTTTCCATTTTCTGAACTTTGTTGATCCAAGCCCAGCTAGGCCTGCCTGTGGAAACTCATCCGTCTCTTCCTCTCTCTGTCACTGTGAGAGCCTATTTTACATATCCTTTCAGAAGTGTTTTGTATTATTTTCTCTGATAATTTTTCAGTTTCCAGTGCAAGCCTCCAGAGTTCTGGAACAAAGTACTAGATCTCTCTGCTTTGGGAAGCTTGAACAGAAAATTTGGATTTCATGACTAAGCACAGTGCTTGATCTAAAAGGAATACATGCAGCTTTATTGCCAGTTGTAAGACCCCATCCACATTTAAGAGTATTCTTTAACACCACATTTTTTTTTGTACAGTAGCAAATTGTGCATGAATACGGATTCCTTTGCAGGAAGATTAAGATCTTTGAAACAACAAAGGGCTCAAGAATCTTTTAAGCCTTTGAAATCATGCTCTGCTACCAGAGCTAATCATACCAGAGAATGCCTGCATTATGCTCCTGTCCCAAGTCCTCATTTGCGTGTAACTACACACATACTCTGGCCTCCCAACAGTTCATTATCCTGCAAAAGTACTGCTTCTGTGTGTATTTGAGCCCTGCCGCTATGGGGGACTTGGTGTCCTTGGCATTTTATGGCTGACAATGGATTCCCACTTTCTACACTCAAATGAGAGATCAAAGACCTTTCTGGTTTTAATGGATTGTTTATTCAGAGTAGGCTTTACAGAAAACATTCTATATTTTTTTAATTATTCCTTCCCCCAGACTGGAAGAAAAATATTCCTGAATGAAAACGATGTTTTGCTTTCTGCAAGCTGAACACTTACAAAGATAAATTAGTGACTATCAAAACAGGTGAACTGTAAGTATCAAAATGTGACAGCAGATAAAAGCATCTGCCAAGGAATTTATGTTTCTTGATTTTGCTCAGAGTACTCTTTACACACAGCTGATTGATAATAGATTTTAGAGACAAGAGCTTGCTAGGAAAACACTGTCAAAACAGACTCATGGCAAAGACTGTGACTTGGGAAATCAGGGTATCTCCTTCCCTACCCTGACACTCTCTGTGAGAGACCTGTATGAGTACGACATGATCCCTATCTAGGCATAGCTACCAGCTCCAGCAAAGATAGTACAACAGAGGGCTGTAGTGGGCAAACAGATTATTCCTTCACTTCAGATATGTCAATAGTGGAAGGGAAGTATATTTCATTGCTGTCCTCGTACTTGCCCAGAAAAGTACCACCAAAGAAAGAGTGGAAGGGAAGTGTTTGCAGAGGGAGAGGCAATTGCTTATGTTATTAAGCTGTGTGCGTATTGCAAAAGTCCACCAGGGCAATTACTGGGATGTACACAAAGAAAGAGTGGGACTGATTCACCCTTCGGTTTTGCATCACAGAGTTCTAGTGAGGTCAATGGTGGAAGAAGTAAAACTGCTTACACTCATAATAAAACTATTCAACTGCTTTCTAAGTTCCCCAACAAACCCCTCCTCAAAACAGAGGCTTGCCAAGCACAGCAGTGTTTTAGCTTATGAGAAATGCATTCACGGTTATTCAGGTTTAAAATAACATGCGCTACAGTCCCAGTGTTCCATGGGAAGTCTCATTGCATGTACCCGCATCAGAAAAGATTATGTGCATTTGCTCGTTTCCGTACACAATGCCAAATACTTGCACAAACCTGAAGCCAAGACCACCCATTAGTTGTTTCACTCACTACCTGAAACTCTGTCAGTACAAATATTTGAAGGATAAAAAGATTCTCTTGCACAGACATCAAGAAAAAGAAAATCAAAGAAAACAATAATTAATGAGAAAAGAAGCGAGGAAAGCAACAATAGTGAAAAGGAGAAAAGCAAAGTGAATATAGAAAAGAAAGAATGAAAGAAATAAAACCAGGCTGCAGAGAAGAGACAGCCCAGGATACAAAAGATCCAAAAAGTGACTTTCAAATACCCTGGAAATCTAATTCTAAAACCTCCCCGCTGGTCACAAGACTGCTGGCAATTTCCTGCACCTTCGAATTCTATTGTCACAGATACTCAGAAGAACAAGAAATAATTCCCATCTGCCAGAGAGAGATGGTCAGAGAAAGAAAAGAGATCATTAAAGCAGACCAAATGTGCAGGGATAAGAGCACATTTGTAACAAAATTTCAGCAAAGACAAAAAAAAAAAAAATGGGAGGAAAAAGAAGTATGTAAAAATGTCTTAAACAGGATTAGAAATAAACATTCAGCCTCTCTTAACTTAGATGTATTTAGGCAAGGTTGAAGAAACAGAAATGGGTACTTACAATGAAAACACTGAAGTGCATGCAGCTTTCATAAACAAACTCAAAGTTTAAAACACAGGAATTTACTTACACAGGAGCACAATCCTCTTAAACTCTCGAAAGATCTCATCTGATACAAGCACACACCACCAGCTTTATATATCTCACTTCTCACTGTCAGACTTGATTTGTACAAGATGGAAATTCCTATTCTAGGCAAGACTGTTGTGGGAACCTGTATTTCTGCTTTATGACAAGACCCTCCTTTGCTGCTGTCAGTATCAACAGGAAATAACAGACTGTACTGAAAGGCACCATTACGGTTAAGTGCCTGGGTAGCGTTAAACCCGGAAGCATCATTAACCCTGCCATGTAACTCACTGCTGTCATCAGCTTTGCACAATCTCAAACAGATACAGAAACATACAGCATAGCAAAACAGAGTGAACACAAAGAAGTCAAACTTTTGCAGATTGAAAGAGCTCTCTTTTCTGAGCTGTAACTGCTGCTCCAGTGAAGAATTTGGCAGTCAGTCAAGAAAAAGCATATTTAGAAGGAAGAATCCTGATAAAGAGGTTACGAGGCCAGTGCTCAGGGCCACAGACCCAAAATAGAGATTCCAATTCCCTCTGGGAACAGCCACAAATTTTGTAGGCCTTTGTAAAAAAAAGTATGAATGTCTTGACAGGCCAATGGTCAATAGGCAAGTGAGAGGGGATGAGGGATTTATATGAGGCTTTGTCCAAGAATCCAATGATAATAAACACATCTTCTCAGCTGTGATAAAATCATAGTCATGACAGATAAGTGTGTAACAACTGAAGAAAGGGACAAGAAAATAAAAGGTTGGTTTTGGTTTGTTTTTTTTTTTTTTTTTTTTTTTTTTTTTGTTTTTGTTTTTTTTTTTTTTTTTTTTTGTTTTTGTTTTTTTTTTTTTTTTTTTTTGTTTTTGTTTTTTTTTTTTTTTTTTTTTGTTTTTGTTTTTTTTTTTTTTTTTTTTTGTTTTTGTTTTTTTTTTTTTTTTTTTTTGTTTTTGTTTTTTTTTTTTTTCCATTAACAGAGAAGAATTCATAAAACGTGATTTCCTGTGAATTGCTGTTCTCTGTCTCCTCTTCCTAAAGCAAACCTACATTTCTGCCATGTCCAGAACACACCTTGGCACTCCCCCACCATTTCTCCTCCTGCCTTCCCTTTCACCAATCACTGGGCAGATGGATGAGAGCTAAATCCTCCTGGCTGTTCCTCCCAAAGGGAAGAGATGTCAGTGTCCTGTCCTTCCCCACACAGGTACCTATTCTGATGAAACTTGCAGAAATCAGTTCTTTCTGAGGCTTTCCATGCCACTGTCTAACACAGCTTAAGTAGATCTTTAAAAATTAACAGGGGCACTTGATGAAGAGAGACCAACACAACCATTTTCTTCCCTTCAACCAGGCTAAAGAAGGAAAAATAATTACTGGGGTTATTTTTGGTGCAGAATGCTGAGAAAGGGTGAGGAAAAGGTCAGAAAATATCCATCATACAGAACAGTATTGAAACATCTCCAGCTGAAGCATTACACTCAGCTCCCGCCATTTCAAAACAGGGATGAAATAAACAGATTGTATACAGAAATTATATCAAATACTAGCAAATTATGACAGAAAATGCAGTTAATACAATGAATTAGGTATCTTCGGGAACTTGGAAGCTAAATGAAGCTAAGCAAAACTGCCTCAGCCACAGGCAGAGCCAGGCTCCTCTGCCACTACAGGCCCCGCTGCGGTGCACCCACCCGTTCCTGACAGGATCAGCTCTTCCCCAGTCCTTTCCCGTTTTCTTCCATGAACGACCGCTTCCTCCCTCCCCTCTCAGTCCTCTCGGGGCCCATTAGGCAGCCGCTAATAGCTCCCCTCACGCCGCCTCGCTGTCGCTGCTATTCTCCGACGCTCCCTAAGCCCCCGACGTCCTGCAGAGGGGAGGCTCTTGGCCGACGCTCCCTGGCCAGCGGCGGGAGGGCTCTGAGGCGGGGCGGCTGTGTCTGTCAGCGGGAGGCGGTCTCTGCTTGCCTTCATCGGCCTCCTCGCTGGAGCGCCTGGTGTCAGTCAAGACTAGCAACCTTCAGGCATAGTCATCTGAGCACCGTTTAATATATGGGCCCTGAAGAGGTACTTGTGCCGACTTAGTGCATTTTCTTGAGAGTTGGCTGTCACTTTATATAATATTACAGATTTAATTTTTTAAATTAATAAAGAATTTCTTAATTATTCTATCCAAAGAGATGCAAAAATAATACTAAATATTTTCTTATCGCTGGGGAGCATCTCTACAATGATACTAGTTTATGACTTTGCATGTGAGAGCTTTCTCAATTTGTAGTTTATCTTAAGCATAGTTCAATAACACAGCAAGCAGTTGCAGTATTGTAGCAGCAATAGTTTAAATATTCAGGCTAAATGTGAGAGTGTGCTCTCATGCTTTTAAGATGCTCTTAAGGTGCTTTAAAAAGCTATGGCTGTACTCACAAACTGAGGATCTGTCCTGGAGACAGGCCAGGAGAACATTGCAATAGTTATTTTTATAAAATTTGGCAAGAAAGTTCTAATTCTCAACCTCTGCCTTAGAGCAGCTGCTCATTAGTAACCTGTTGTTGTTAATACAGAATGAACCAAATGAGGTAATGTATTGATCTGGTATCCCATAAGGAAGCCCTTCATTTTATTCTCTTTCATTAACAGGAATTAAATAAATGAAGATAAAACAATTCACTTTTTTCATGTCCTGCACTTTTGCCTAAAATGGCCAAACAAAATTCTCCTTCACTAATTCAAGTTGTGAAGCAAGTTGCAGAGCAACAGCATTCTCAGGTGACAGAGATAGAAAAAACCAAAACAGTTCTTTTCCAATTACAGGTAATAAACCTTGCTTAGAATAGCCTAATTAATTTTTTTTTTTTTTTAATTAGATGAGGGAATATTCACGTGACAAAAAAAAAGAATCTGATGGTATTTTGGTTTTTTGTTTCTGGGTGTTTGCGTTTAAGTGTGAGGCAGCTGTTCTGTTCCTGTGCATGGCATTTATTCTTACCCAAAACTCTATGTCTGATGTTAGTAGTAAAGTCGCAACACAAGTAAGATTTCATTATTGCAGTTTTTAATTGAAGTGTTATTTTATATTTTGAAAAAAAATGAAACCAAAATGAAGCAACACCCCAAAAACCACCAAGCAACACCTACAAAGCAAGCCCAGAGAAACTCAATACGAAAGTTAGAACTTTCTGAAATTTTAATGGGGATTTCCTAAGGAATTAATGGGGGGGAGGGGAGAGAATATATTGAAAACATACTTTTTGGTTTTTTTTGTAGGTTTTTACCAGACTTTGCCATTTTTTCTTAGCCTACTTTTAACACAAAATACTTTTGTTCTGTATGTTTGAAGCAAGCATCTTAGATAGTCATTAAATACTGTTTTTTTCGTACTATTTTGTGGAACACTGGATACATGTAGGTCTTGTGGAGACTGTAATCATTTCTATTTTAATCTCTTACAGAATTTATTAAGCTTTCAATTATTATTTAACCTCTGAGATAAAATTTTCATTGAGAAGCTTACCTTTAAGTCTAAAGGAAGACCCAGTAGTATTCAGGCATTTTTGAGCATGACAGAATGCAGATGGAAATAGTAGAGTCCCAATTATAACACTTGTAAATAGCCTTCCAACTGAAACACTTGATATTTGAAATTTTGCATGAAGATACAGCTTCTCTGAAGGAGCAGCAAAAAACTGACTGGCCACACTTCGCAAAAAGCATTCTCCTAAGTATATACCATCCTCTAATACCATATGATGATACTGCAACAGTTTAGTTGTGGTCAAACAAGTTAAACAAGGGTATCCTCAGAAAAAAACCACAGGACTTTAGAGCCCAGGTAATTTAGTTCATTTATGTGCTTTGTCTTCCACACACTCCTTTCAAAAAAGACCAAACCCTAGGAAATTCCATACAAACAGCAAAGTTAAATAATTAGGAACTTAAAATCAAAATGCAGAACTGTTTTTTTTTTCATCTTTATACCTATTTTGTTGTGTGTGTGCCATGGAAGACACACAAAACAGTAATTTTCTTTCCAAAACTGAAGATCTTTGCCATTAACATCTTCCGCTCTCCTGTCCACAGTAAATGGTGGCTGGCAGTGATAGAAATACTGCTAAAATTATAGCCCAAGATTTCCAAATTAAAAGTTACTCAGAAACTCTTTGTTCTCAACAGTTAAGAATGTCTTAATCTGTTCAAGACATTGAGTAAGAGATTTCACAGCACACATAATGGTCCCATTAGGGAGAAGATAATAGGTGACATAAATCACAATGCTAATTCTCTCACTTAATGCACTACTGTTGGCTCTTATGTTGGGTAGGATTCATTCTAGCTATCTTACATCACCTACAGGTCATATACTAAGCCTGTGTTAGTCATCTAGACTTCCTTGGTACTCATCAAAGAGGGAAAAAACTTTTCTGAGGGAGCAGTTGAAGCTCTTTACATGTACATCTTAGATGTACATGTAAACACGGCACTTAGAGACATGGTTTAGTGGTGGACTTGGCAGTGTTAGATTAACAGTTGGACTTGATGATCTTAAAGGTCTTTTCCAACCTAGATGATTTTATGAGTCCATGATTTCTTATGATGGGTTGAAGTACTGCTTCCTGGAATCATTCAGTTCTCATCAATGAGAAGATACAGAGGCATTTTTAGGACTATATGTATATTTCTTGGGGGGAGGGAGAAAGGGGAGGACAAATAAAACTATCTGTGATTAATCCAATGATAAAGTGCTACTGTGACAAAGGTGGGATTAAAAACTTCAGCACAACAGGCTAGGAAGCTCCATCACATGAAAAACAACAAGGTGCTTGGTG
>NDXB01002822.1:0-14299 GCA_002631895.1 Agapornis roseicollis
GTTCTTCGGCCCATCTTCCCTCCCACTCCTCCGGGAGCGGGGAGGAAAGGGGGGGGGGCAGAATGGGGGTGGGTTGAGTGGGTGAACGTGCTGCCTGTCTGGGTTCAAACTACAACATTCATAAACACCCTTATGGATGGAGGCTCCACTTCATGTTCTGAAACAAGTGAGCACTTGGCTCCTTGAACAGCCAAAACTTTCTGCTACACTTACAGCTCTCTGTCACAGTTAGGGGGAACTGAGCCTGTCATCTCCTGACATGGCCTGAAAGCAACCTCACACAATATGGGACATGCAGGACATTTTGTTCTTAGTTGCTCAAGGTAGCAGAGTTCCACAGTCATAAAGCCATCATGCAGGCAACGTTGACCTAGGCCAAGAGAGGCTAGTGAAATTAATGTTGAACATGTTTACTTCCTTGATAGTTACAGGTACTTTCATAAGTAATTGCCTGCAACCATGTACAGTGTTAAGTTGCAAAATACCTTGCAACACATCCTCATTTCTTGCAGGCAGTATGATCTATATTTGCTTAAGCTTCTAGTGTCTGGTGACTGTTTTGCCTGCTGTGTTTTGTTTTCAGACTTCATTAAGCAAGCATTTAATTAGTGTGGGGATCAATATGACATGTTTGAATAGAAAACCCCACTAAATTCACAAGGTATACAGGAAACCATTTAAGAAGCCCCATCAGATTGCTAAGAAAAAGTAAATGTACTTTCTAACTGTGGGGATGCATGCAAACGAACCAGAATTCAACTTCTGAAATGTTAGGACTGGAGCATGAGTTGTGATTTTTTTCTGCACTTGAGGGTTTTCTTTTCCCCTACACTTTTTCTTTGTTTGGTATGGACTGAAGAGGCTGCCTGACCACTCTGTGAGGTCACACAAGCACCTCTTAAATCCTTGTCTTTGCTTTTTTCATTCTCTAAGAAGCCACAGACCAAAGATTCAGAGGAGTTAGGGATGCCTGCCTCTGAACCTGCAGGGGAGCTTGTGAGAGAAGAACATGTGTCCTTACATTCATAGGAGCTGTTTCTCAGAGCCCCGGCAAAAGTGCTAATCCTGGGACTTGAAAATGATCTTCTTGTTCCTGCTTGTTTATGGACCTTCACCACCAAGCCAATGCTCAAAGTGGTTTTGGTCTACTTCCACCAAAGTATTTCTCCTTCCAGAACCCAGCCAAGGTTTGCAATTCTCATATGTCTGCAATAAGTTCCATGACTTTTTGCCTCTTAATTTGGGTATAAAGGTGCATTTTCTCCTGGCTTCACACTATGGGGACCCTGAGCTCATTCTCCTGTATTTACAGTGTCTGCTATGGCAAAAACCAGTTCCTTCAGTAATTCTTTTCAGATATCAAGACAAGACATGGATTTTCAGTGTGCAAATGAATTACTTCTACGTTACAGGACTGCAGTTTGCAGATTTCATTTTATTTTGCGTCATTTCACCTTTGAGCTCAGGAGTCCTCGGAGGTTTCTGCTAAAATGTGTCAAGGTGACAAGAGACTGTATTGTGAGAAGGTGTTTTTCATTTGTTGCTTTGTTTAAATCACTTTGACAAGCTTCCTGACTTCTAATTGAAAATGGCTTACCATTTACCATTAATGTGGCTAAACAGATAATTACAGCCCCAGCCATGGGCCTGTTGGACTCTCTCAGAGCCCAGACAACCCACTGGTGATATAAATATCTTAGAGATCCTGAATGGGGAAAAGATGAAATCTTTTAATAGCCTTATGAACACATAATGTTAGTAAAATGAGAAATATTCTCAACTACAAGTGCTCAAATACAAACTGCACTACTAATTGACGAAATCCATTGCCTAAAATGCTTTCTCCCTTAAACACTGTCAATTATTTCTTTGTATCTGGATGTTGAAGAGTCCTGATCTGAAGTAGCTACTTTTTGATTGTACCTGCCAACCAGCCTTCCCAACTGTCCTTTCAAGGACCACTTACCTGCCACAGCAGAGGAAGAAGTGAATGGTCTGCAGTTTATCACCAGAATCTCCCATGATATAGCTCTACAGTTGTGAATGCTCCAAGAAACCCTTGCCAAAATGCACTGGCTGCTGCAGTGCCTGGGATGGCTTCCACCTGAACCAGACCAGTGGTACAGACCTCTGGTCATTTTTAACATTAAGAAATGTCACCCACTAACACAGCCCCACAATTGAAAAGCTGAATTACAACTTAACTTTGCTAAGACTTTTCCTTAGACTACTTCACAAGCATTCTGCTTATGCAGATGATGGTGATGATGATGATTGTTTGCTATTAGCAAAGTACAAGCTGCAGAATTTCCTAATACAAACTGTATTCACTTAGGGGACAACCCTCCATGAAAACAATATCATTAGTATAAATTAACCAAGGAGAACAAAGGTAAAGGAAATGGTTGACTTTAACAGTTCTGCAGCATTGGTGCTGGTACATTACTTTGGGTTGGGTCACTGAGACAGTGTGGGAAAAGTTGCAATTCTCATGGGTTCTGAAACAGCAGATCCATCAAAGATGTCTCACTGTGAAGAAACTGGCCAACAAGTATCCAAGGCAACAAGTATCCCCTCTCTTTTAGGGGAAAAACACTGCGATTGTTTCCTTTGCAGATTACTGTACCATGCTTGGCTGGAGGCAGCAGTCAAACCAGGTAATACAACATGTTATCAGCTGTTATGTGAGTTGACCATACTTCTTGAATCAGAGAGTGGTCTGGATTAGAAGGGATCTCAGAGATTATCTAGTTTCAACCCTCTGCAATGGGCAGGGACACGTTCCACTGCTCAAAGCCACATCACTGGCCTGGAACACTGTCAGGGATGGGGCAGCCACATAGTTGTCTGCAAGTGCTGAAATCATGACCTGCCTTTTTTTGCTATTTGAATATTTATGCACATAATTGCATATTTAAAAATATGCAAAAACATTTGTGTGGCAATTGCTGAGATATGTTTTATAACATAATTTAAAAAACCCAAACCACTATGGCAATTCAAAGTGATACAATTCTTCAGTTTATGTATATGAATCCCACCTCCTGCTGGCAGTCATCCATGCAAGTATTGGAGATAAACCCATTATGTGGTTTCTTCCATAGCTCAAACCCAGTCAATCTGTGAGAAGGACAGAACCCTTTCTAACAGCAAGGCTCCCTGTAGCCCTTTATCCAGAAATCTCCTCCCCGTTGCACAGAAGTTTTTCTCAAACAGTAACAAAATCAGTGTTTGCTGTTTTGGAGGTCTCATTCAGAGCAGAGACATTTCTCCCAGTGCACTGGGTACCCTGCTAATTCTCTAGCATTTGGGGGAACCCTTTGTTAAGGAGGTTGCTCCACATCTGTTGGAACAACTGGCCATGTTTGTGCTGTGGTAACTTCATGGCATGCCCTTTTACTCCTTTTTTACTCCTCTGAAAAAGTGACCTGTGAAAAAAGATAGAAAGTCCTGTGCTGAAGGCAATATAAGTACTTTACTGGGCTCTATATAGCAAAGACTTGAAGCCCGGACATGTCCAGGCATGGTTCAGACTTGTTGCCTTTCAGGAAGTTAGCGTCGTATGTCTGATGCTCTCCTCAGATTGCTATGTGCCACCTCCCACAAGACAGCATTGCTGCAACGTGCTTAATATATCAGCTGAGCTCATGAGGCCTTTTGTGTCCCTGCTGGGATCTGACTGGGATTTGACTGCACTCTTCCTACCCATCAGCTGTTATGTCAGGAACGTATGACTTGGGCTGGCAGTCTGGGACAGCCCACAGTAATGAGCGGCTGGAAGCCAAACACGGAATTCTACAGTACTGCCTCAGTAAAGCAGCAGAATGGGAAAGTTTGACAAAAGCCAGAAGAGCAGGAGATTTGGGGGATGCCGAGTGGAGGACAAACTAGCTTAAATCCTAGCAGCTTCTAGTTCCTCTTCAGCCATGGTGCAAAAGACCAGGATAATGTGGGAACAGCAGCTGAAGCAAGTGTTGGAGTGAAATGTGAGTCCCTGAATCAGGCTGCCATTATGCCACAGAGCAAATATAGGAGCATGGAGGGCTGCTTCTCAGGTGGTCTGGATAGAAGCAGGAGCAAGAACCCACACCCAAGCATACATTGGTAACCACTTACCAGTGTGTGCTAAAGGAGATCCTGTCATGGCAGTGCCTACAATGCTGCTGGGGCACTGTCAGGCACATTTGTGACCATGCAGCACTGAAGCACAGCTTCACCATGGCCAGTAACAAGCCATCATCTTTGTCCTGAGTCTGCAAGGCCTCAGGCTCTGCCTGTACTGTTCTTCACCTGCTTGCAGCTTTGTTTTACTTGGATTAGCCATAACAGCAATTTCTGTCATTGACCAGGTGTCTGTATCTAAGGTATTTTACTTTAGTTTATCTTTGTGTGGTAGACCAATAGTTTAATATAAACAACAGTAACAAGCAGTTGCTCTGGGTAGAAAGTAACATTTACAACTCTGACACCATGATGTCCCGTGGAGCAATGCAAGGCTGGCACAGTGGCAGAGGTGTTGAGAAGTGGAGAGATGGGATGTGGGATAGAGACGTGCCACGTGGTGTGGGTGATAAGGGATGGGGCGCAGGCTGGCACTGGAGGCCCAACAGCTCAGTAAACAGCTCTGTAACAGTCAGCTGAAAGAACCTGAAGACCTAGAGCTGGATAAAGCTGGGTGTAGGAGTAACAAAGATAACAAAGAAATAGTATCTAACACATTTAAATGGGACCATATATAGTAAATCTGGATGTTACCTGGACCTATAGACCAATTAAGAAAGACAAAGGTGTAAATGTGTGATAACAAACATACATATATGACCCTAAGTAGAAGAAAGAAAGGAAGATTACTATTACTATAACTTTCCGTATACAAATATCCTACCTGCATTATTATTTTTTGGTTTTCTGTAATAATTAGATCTAGACTGTTGATGATTCCTGAATTAAACTGCATTATACTAACAATAAATTCTTGCCTTTCCTTATACATATAAGGAATGCTTCTTTTTTGCCTGCAAGCAAGATTTTAAACATAACAAAACTGAACACACATTTCTTTCTTTGTGTAGCTCTTGCAGTATGCCAGGAAAAGAGGTACTATTCTGAGTGGGCTGTTGGTGCAGCAGTCCGGGTCCTCTCCCAGGGTATGGCTGAGAGGGCAACTAGCAAATAGATGGCTGAGGGGAACCAAGTACTCGCCTCAACTTGATTCACCCAGCACATTGAATCATAGAATCATTAGGGTTGCAAAGGAACTTAAGATCATCTAGTTCCAACCCCCTGCCATGGGCAGGGACACCTCACACTAAACCATGTTGCCCAAGGCTCTGTCCAGCCTGGCTTTGAACACTGGAAGGGATGGAACATTTGCCACTCCTTTGGGCAACCTCTTCCAGTGCCTCACCACCCTCACAGTAAAGAACTTCTTCCTCGTGTTTTCACTATGTGATTACACCCTTGTTTCCCAGCGATTTTAATCTTGAGATTTCTTAATTTATGATCTAATTTTGTACTTTTGACACTACCATAAAACCATTCTCCTTAGTATGATTTTTTCTCTTTAGTGTTCTGAAGTAAACCTCCAGATTGAACACAAGATTACTCAGCAGTTCAGATTTCAATGCTAGTTTTTGTTTAAAGATAAGCAATAGTAATTACTACTAGTTGTATGTGTACAGTTCTTCTTACCCAGCAAGTGCACAGCACTTTACAAATATTGATGGACCCAGTCTTGTAGTGCCAAGCAAATGTAAGTAAGCATAAATTTGGGCACTCAGCATGTAACAGATCTGGTAAAATTTGTCTGTAATAATTGTGTAATGGTTTATGATGATTTACTAAGCCCATTGACTCACTATGTCACCAAAACCTGGTTAAAAGAACTGGGGAGTGGCTGTGTAGGACAAGGGGCAAGGACTGTACAGCCAAGAAGGGTTTACTAGGGCGGGACACCGTAAACATAAGCCAGAAAGCTTGGATTGGTATTTATTTCCCCACTTTATTTCTTTTTTATGGTTGTCAAATTACAGAAAGGGACAAGTTACTTTGATTGTGTCATTGAGCAGGTTGTGCTCAACATCTGTTCATGTTAGAACTGCATCTGCTTTGAGATGGGAAACTTGAAGAAGAAAGCATACCAGGAATGTTGCAGCAGCAAGTATTGTCTCAGCAAAGCCATCCTCTGGCTTTATTTGGGAAACATCTTACGTATTCCCATTTATAAATTAATCAAATCTATTTCTAAGTGCTGTTACATTGTTTGCTCTTACAACTCGCATTGGAGAGGTTTTACCAGAAACTCACTAGTTTTTTGTTCTGTCAGTAAAAATCAACTTGGATACCTCAATACCCACTGTGTGCTTTGATTTGAAGAGCCCACTTCCTTTTATGTGTTTCTTTAAATCAAAATTTACTTTAAAGTCCCATTCCCAGTGATGGTCCTGCACTTAAAAAGTACCTGTAATTTTTTGCTGGTTCTGGCATTTTAAGTCATCTCTGAGTTGTTTTCTTCACTTATTGCCAGTGCCCTAAAGTTATTGGTATAAGTAATGTAGCCTAAGTGCAACCATTATACCACAGTGAATTGCATTTGCTATCACTTTGCTATGTGTGTTGAAGAGGTTTTCCTTGATTCTTCCATTCACACATTTCTACATTGTTTTGAATTAGCCACTCAGCATGCTGGACTGGATGGACAGCTCAGAATTCAGCATTCACTTGTCCTGCCCTGCATTATGGGATTTTTTTCCTTTTTCATTGGCAAGGTTCACAGGTTGTTAACAAAAGGAATGGAGGTCAAATTAACAAAGCTTACACTTCC
This sequence comes from Agapornis roseicollis, assembly GCA_002631895.1. NCBI lineage: Eukaryota > Metazoa > Chordata > Aves > Psittaciformes > Psittacidae > Agapornis > Agapornis roseicollis. The sequence continues at coordinate 6,824 of NDXB01002822.1, forward strand.
TCTGCTGGCATTACATAAATGCTGTACATTTCAAGCCATTTCAGCCATTCAGTCCATGTTAAGCTGTTTTCAAAGACTGTCGGCCAGCCACGGGAATCTACTGCTAAGCTCTGCTATTCTTAAGGAGCAAATGTTGCATTTGCATTTGGAATCATTCACCGATTTTGCATTCAAAGTAGAAATAAAAATCAAATACAAAATGTGATTTAAAAACAAGCTAAGGGTTTCCAGTGTTCTCTGACATGAACCACAACTTGTTTCCAGCCAGTGACTGACTTCACCCCACAAGGCAGGTAAGTATTAAGCTTAACACACTCCCATGCACACCTCATGCAATTCACATGTTTTAATATTTTACACTATTAGCATCTTCCAGTATAACTCCAATATTAGAATGACATTATTCTAGTATTTCTTAAGCAAGGGTGCATGTTGTGTGGTTGACAGTTTGCACCACACAGCTGGGTGGCCCCTGCTTAGGCTGTTATGACAAATTGTTCTGAATAGAATGCACTGCAAATCAGTAATTAATCTAATAACAAATTGGTTTTAGCTGCAGTCACTCAGGTTTGTTGTGGAAAAATAAGAAAAGCTTATTAGAAAACAAGGTTATGTTTGTGGAATAGGTCCAATGTAATAGCATTAATGAGCACATGAAATTGGCAGCTTGTAGCATTCATGTTGAGTCAAAAGTCATTCTGTAGATAAATTTGTTTTAAACTTACATACTGCTGGGATAGCATCATCATTGTTTGCGATCAAATGTCTGCTGAGAAGCCCTATTGAGATAGACATTTAATGACATCGTTGCATCTTCAGTTGACTAATACTGCCTGATAGCTTGGACCAGATTTAGCACAGACAGCAGGCTTTCCAGAAGCTGGCAGTGTGTTCCTTTCATGTCTGGTTTGGTGCCTTCTACATTTCCAGTGACATCTGCATTGTGCAGAATAAGTGCTGTGAGCCATCCCATTCGCAGTGTCCCTTTTTCTTGATCAGCATAATAAGTTCCCTTTCATGTCAGGTAAAAGGACAAACCAGGGATTGAACAAGGAAGCCTCCAGCTGTGAGTTAAGACTGTGACTACTGAGTGATTCTATGTTTGAATGTTACTTCTTTGTATTGCTAATGAGCTCGGTTGTCATGAAAATTAGATTCTTCAGCAGAACTAGTGAGAACCCCCATTAGGATTTCAAATCATATTACTGGTTTGTAAATTCAGAAAATAATAATTTATTTTTTTTTTTTGGTACAATTTTATGTCCTTGCATGGCATATACAGGTGCTAGGAAATGACTACTGGTTTTGTACAAAGAAAAGTACATATTCTTTTTAAAACTTCTTTGACTTGGCAGCTTTTAAAGTCTTTGTTAATGTGATCAGTTATGGATTAAGAGTCCTCATTTTGTTCCCTGAACACAAAGATATCTGTCCCTGCAGCTTCTACAAGGAACAGAGGAAGGTAACGAAGGAGCCACTTCTGGGAAAAAGTATACCTACAGCACCTTTATCTTGTTGATTATCGGTTCTTAATGTTAGCCAGCCTGCAGTAGTCAGTGGGCAAAGGCAATGAATGAGGCAGGAAAGAGACAACCAGGAAGTTTGCATGATATAAGCCACTTTCGCAGAAATAAGTTGAGAAACGCAGTGACAGACCAACACTGTGGAAAGGCACACTGACAGCACGACCCATGCGCTCACACCACTCACTGTTGACTGCTCCTGTTAGCACTTAAGTTCAGTCAGGATACATAGACTGCCAGGGTGGTACAGAAGAGGTTTGCAGCACCATTTGCCTGTTACTGAACTGGGAAACCCAGGGCAAGGAGCTCATGATGGGTTCTGTTGGAAGTCAGACCCAGTACTCCAGTGGGAATGCTATATAAAGATGCCTGGTAACAAGTTGTGTGGAAACATGGGCCCATTTGCCCAAATGAGCAAGGAAGAAAATATCTTCTCCTCAGGCTATTGGGAATGCTAGTAGATGATTCTTATTTTGAGAGATTTTGCTTCCACAGATCATGAGAGTTGTTAGCCCATGAGAAAAGAGTTTAGCCAATAACCTGAGGGACTGTTGAATGTCTGTGAGATGTTCTTTTGAAATGCTGAAAGAGAAATTATGTCTTTTACAGCAAGGCTAGAGATTAGCCTTTGCCCTTGCATCACTAAGTGTTCCAGGGAGAAACGCCTGCTATTGTACAACACCAGGGAGAGCAAAGGATTATTTCTGGGAAGTGAATAAAAGAGCAGCTCAAAAGGATACAGGTAAAGGGTATGAAGCAGCCAGCAAAACAAATCCTCCCATTTGTGGCCAGAAGAAAACAATGGTTAAGGACTATGCTGTAAGCAAGGAAACATGTTTGTATCTGACTTCATTAGGGATAATTGCACGGACTCCAGAGTCTGATATGTGCAGGTTAAACTGTATTTGAATAACATTTTCCAGAAAAATAGTAGCAATGAATTTATATAAGACAATGAATCTTTCACAGAAATAAAGGCATGGAAGATTGTGATAAAAGACCAATAAGCATGAGGAGTGATCAAAATAAAGTTCTTCAGACCTACTGATCTGCAATTAGGCAGAGGGAAATTGTAGTTCCATTAATGATGGGGGGTTTATGCTTTGTGAGGGTAGAAGATGGAAGGATATCACTTCCATCATCTGTATCACCAGTTCTGTTTGTTGCTTTGACAGTCTGCATCCTCACCAGTTCAGGCTGCTCAGAGACCTGAGCTCTGCCTCTCTGCTTCAGGTATTGCAGGTGAGATGAATTTTGCCTCCACAAAAGCTCTCTAGCTTTTATAAATCTATCAGGTTCTCTGAGAGAAGTAAAGTTCTTTCCCTCATGATTGTAAGTGCTATGGAAAATCAGAAACTGAGGCTTCAGAAGACAAATAGCAGGAATATATGAATTCTTCAAGATCTCAGTGGTCCAATTAAACCATTTTCTTTATGAAGACTCAGCTCATGAAAAACTGAGTATACTAATAAAACTGTGAGTCATCGTGCCTTTCTTACTGATTCTTGTTATCTTTCTGTATCTGAGGCAATAATAAACATGATTTATGTGCACTGTGTTTAATTTCCCATGGTGTTCTAATCTCACGTTGGTGTGAGGAAAAGTCAATGAAGATGGATGGTGAGTAGAATGCAAACTGGGAGGCAGGCAGCAAATGTAGCCAGAAATTTCCACGTATCTCATATTGCAGAGATAAGTAACACTTTTACATTCTAAAGCTGATGCCATTTAGACTATACTAAAAGAAAGTGATGTGACTGGTAAGACAGAAAGACGGTCCCATCTGTACCCACAAAAAATGCCCATTCAAATCCCATTGTGCAGATGAATCATCATATGGTGCTTTATACTGAGGAGCATTGCTTCCCTCCACAGCACTGCTGACCAGGAACAAATTTCTGTGTGGATGTCTTCTGTAAATTCCAGATAATCTAATCCATACTGCTACAGTTCTCCTCACTGATCCACATGGACAGTTTGACACACATGGCATCACAGGGACCTCCAGTGCCTTCAGTGCATTTCCTGTGTCCCACGGGTGTTTGATGGACAGCTGCCTGGAAACAGGCTGTGGGCTCCCTTGTGGCACGTTCACAAGAAATTACTTCAACCTTCTGAAGTATAGGCACGCTAGAGGAAAATTATTGCAGGTTATTTTCTGGTTCTTTCTTTTTGGATACACTGTTGGGGCATTTTTATTTTGAAACAACATTGAAACAGGCCATGAAAACCCCTCCTTTCATTTACTGGCTCTGATAATACCCTCTGTATGGCTGTGTTCCAGTCACTTTAACTATTTAACTAAATGCTATTTATCTTTGCACAGGGGACAGTTAAGCCTACAGATTCTACAGAGCTGTGACCCTCTTGCCCCTGTGTGGATCTCTGCATGGAGGTACAGGATACAAAAGAAGCACCACTGTTACAAACTCTTAGAACTATTATCTCTCACTGGATACATCAATGAATTAGAGGGGAAGGAGAAGAATTTTAAACCTCTGACTTCAATTTTATCTATAAGATGCATTTGTATTCAAACCTGTTTGAATTTATCTCTAAATGAATTCATTTATCTCTTACAAAAAAGGTAAATTGTGCACATTGGCTGTTGTCCTCTGACTGGGCAGCACTGAGAAGAGCCTTTCTTTCTGGCTCCTTCTGTACACTCCTCCTTTTAGCCCTCATCAGATATTTACATACATTGGAAAAAACCCTTGAACCCTCTCTCCTCCAGACTGAACAGTCTCTGCTTTCTCAGCCTTTCCTCACATGAAAAGTGCTCCATTGCCTTAGTGGACATAATCCAGTATATTCCTTTCTAGGAATATACTAGATATTACTAGTATACTAGTACTAGGAGGGAAGCACTAGGGAGGTCAGCACTGCACACAGTGCACTGACAATTTGAATGAAGATGTGATGCCAGAGCATTTGACTGAAATGGGAATCAGCCCTAAGGGTGGCTATCAAGAAAGTGCTTTAGAGTGAAAGTGCAAATACATATTGACTTCTGTTTCTCATAAGATTACTTACCATGGCTCAATAAGCCAAGAGCATTGATTTGAAAACATGTCAGTCATGGTCACATAACACTGAGAGGCAAAGAAACTAGAAATGTTGCATACCTTCACACAGAAAGTCTCAGAGAGGAAAAAAAAATGCCTTTCTAAGCACCTGCTGCTTGTAGGGCAGTTGCACCCACCGGAGAGGAACACCCTGGGAAACCCAGCTTTATCTCCAGTTGATTTTGGAATAAGAAAAAGGTCACATTCTAAGGCAACAATAGTTTAAGCCTTTGCGAGCAGCTCCTTCTTTATGGTTCATTTTGTGGTCTCACTAGTAAATTATATTACTTTTTCTTCCAGTGGAAGGCAGCCCTACAGTTAAAGAAAAGCCTTTTGGGTTCTGTTCCTCAGCTCCATTATCCCTCCCTTTTCCAGTGAACACAGAGATCCTTAACCTACTTTTACATTATTTAGAGGCTCAGAGCCTGTGCCTGCACTCTTTGAGAACAACTGGAATGCTGCCATTGACTTCAAAAAGAACATGGGCAGGCTTCTCGTTAGTTAACATTCGTAAAGTGCTTGGAGGTACTTAGGCAACAGATGTTACATAAATGCGATTAATATTGTAACTTCTCTATCAATACTGCAATGCCAAACTGCAGCTTGGGCAGCAGGCATTTAACAGTGCAGGGTCAGATATTTGCAGGATTAGAGTTTAGGTAAATGCAAGATAAAGAATCCTTCCAAATTCAATGCAACTATTCATCTACATAAATAAAGCTTCTACCTTAGTCTCTTAAATAAGGAAAACTCGTTTGTGCGTTTCTGTGTGTGTGAAAACCAAGTTTTTTATTTCTGGTACAGTCATAAAACATGGGTGTTCAGATGTTGTAGACAAATTTAGTTTAACATATAATTGCTTAAATAATCTAAATTCTGTAGTGAAGTCATCAAACTGAGTAATAAGGATGGGTATTTTCTCTACCCCACATCTATTCAAATTCAGCCTGTAAAAGCTTTACACTGATGTTTGGAGAGAAATGTTGTAGATAGGTTCCTTGTTCATTTTTTTTTTATGAAGTAATAAGGTCAGTGATAGGCAGTGCCTGGTACATAATGCACTGAACCTGAAGATCCTTCAGACTGGGCTTCCATTTTGCAGGGAGAAGACAGTGAAAGCAGTTCCCCCAGTTTCAGATGCCTAGGGAGTGCTTGCTCCATTCTTTCTGTGCACCCCCACATCTGTCATTTACATTTACTCATAAGGCTAGAGAGAACCAACTTGTCACTGTAGAATCACAGAATCATAGAATAGTTAGGGTTGGAAAGGACCTTAAGATCATCCAGTTCCAACCCCCCTGCTATGGGCAAGGACAACTCACACTAAACCATGTCACCCAAGGTTTTGTCCAGCCTGGCCTTGAATACCACCAGGGATGGAGCATTCACAACTTCCCTGGGGAACTCATTCCAGTGCCTCACCACCCTCACAGGAAAGAATTTCTTCCTTATATCCAATCTAAACCTCCCCTGTTTAAGTTTGAACCCATTACCCCTTGTCCTGTCACTACAGTCCCTAATGAAGAGTCCCTCCCCAGCATCCCTAAAGGCCCCCTTCAGATACTCAAAGGCTGCTATGAGGTCTCCACGCAGCCTTCTCTTCCCCAGGCTGAACAGCCACAACTTTCCCAGCCTGTCTTCATATGGGAGATGCTCCAGTCTTCTGATCATCTTCATGGCCCTCCTGTGGACTTGCTCTAACAGTTCCATGTCCTTTTTATGTTGAGAACACCAAAACTGCACACAACACTCCAAGTGGTAGTATGACTTCCTGCATAAAGTGCCAGAGGGCTGCCCAGCATTAGCTTTTTGAGTAGCCAGAGCACAAATAACCTCTCTTGATGACAAAATTTATGGAAACAAGCAAGGAACTGCAACCTTTAAATGCTCTCAGTGTTAAAAAATTGCCTCTTATTTATAGTCAGACTGTATCTAGCACCAGTGTCATTTGCATGTAACACAGAGGAGTGTTTCTGCCCTATATTGAGCACAGCCATTTATAAAAGCAGACCCAGTCCCACCTAGAAGGTACCAGTCAGTCATCCCTTGTGCAGCTCCACTAAAACAAACAAGAGTTTGCCTCAGAGCCCCTGCTAAATATAATCTAATCTTTAAATACTTTTACAATCACATTTGGATCATCCACATAATGCATTTTGTCTTTAGGTTTTGAAATAAGACTTGTCTCTAAATTGGAGAGACATCAATTTGATAGGTGGGGCACTCGGATAAAGAACTGGCTGGATGGCCGCACGCAAAGAGTTGTGGTCAATGGCTCAGTGCCCGGCTGGAGGCCAGAAATGAGTGGTGTCCCTCAGGGATCGGTGTTGGGACCGGTCTTGTTCAACATCTTTGTTGCTGACATGGACAGTGGGATTGAGTGCACCCTCAGCAAGTTTGCCGATGACACCAACCTGTGTGGTTCGGTGGATATACTGGAGGGAAGGAATGCCATCCAGAGGGACCTTGACACGCTTGTGAGGTGGGCTGATACCAACCTCATGAAGTTTAACCATGCCAAGTGCAAGGTCCTACACCTGGGTCAGAGCAATCCCAGGCACAGCTACAGGTTGGGCAGAGAAGAGATTCAGAGCAGCCCTGTGGAGAAGGACTTGGGGGTGGTGGTCAGTGAGAAAATAAACATGAGCCAACTGCAGTGTGTGCTTGCAGCCNGGACTTGGGGGGTCAGTGAGAAAATAAACATGAGCCAACTGCAGTGTGTGCTTGCAGCCCAGAAACCAACCATATCCTGGGCTGCATCAAAAGGAGCGTGACCGGCAGGTTGAAGGAGATGATCCTGCCCCTCTACTCTGCTCTCGTGAGACCTCACCTGCACTATTGTGTGCAGTTCTGGTGTCCTCAACATAAAAAGGACATGGAGCTGTTGG